>PVJS01007935.1:0-54550 GCA_004027185.1 Glis glis
CCCCGGTACCGCAAAAAAAAAAAAAAAAAAAAAGGCTCAAAATAAAGAATAAAAAATAGAACTGGGGTATAGCTTGGAGGTAGAATGCCCCTGGGTTCACTCCCCAGTTCCACAAAAAGAAAAAGAAGAAAGAAACTGTAGTGGGAAAATGTGTCTTCAGCCTAGGTTTTCTGATTCTTTCCCAAAGCAACAATTTCCTACCAATAAGTAGTGGACCATGTAGGTTTTAACTTTGCTCCTGTCTACTATGTACCAGTTGGGGCGTGAAGATGGATAAAAGAAAATGAGACAAAGAAACCTACAGGATCCTGAGAACGCACCACAGAACAGAGTTCCCCAGGCAGACCGTACGGCCTGTTCCAACAGGGCGCGGCAGGAGAAAGGCAGCCTGGGGGTCCAGCGAGGTCCCCTCCTTGCACCTCCCCTCACCCTCACCGCCCGAAGCTCCTCTCCAGGCCCAGGAAGCGGAACGAGAACGGGCTTAGCGGGCAAGATGGACCTGCGTCCTGCACTCGCGGCTTTGCGAGGTGAGCTCTTCAGGCTGAACGACCTGCCCAGCCTCAGCTTCCCCTTTGTGTGTAACACCAGAGGAACGCTGTGGGGTTTGGAAATGCTCTATAAAGGAGCACCCAGAGGCCATGATGGGCGCTGCCCAGGGTCTGCACCATCCCCACTGACCCAGCCCGGCCACGGCTGAGAGGCCAAGGAAACATCCCGCCCCGGTCCAGACCTGGCCCGGGCAGCAGAAGTACTCACAGGTCCCTTATGCGCAGTCCATGCGGGAAGCAGGCGCTCCGGATTTCCGTGATGTCATTGGAACTCAGATCCAGCACTTCCAAGGCAAGGAAGGATTTCAGCTGGCTCCCCTCCACGCTGCGGATCCTGTTGTGCTGCCTGCAACACAGCATCGGGCGACTTAAGCACCTCCTTTTGCAAAATAACTGCAGGAAACTACTGTCTCCCCACTTCCCACTGCCTTACAGCTGTTCTGCTCTTTTTTTTTTTTTTGCCCCTGGGGATTGAACCCAGGGGCATTTTACCTCCAAGCTACACCCCCAGCCCTATTTTATTTTTTAATTTGGAAATCAGGTCTCGCTAAGTTGCTGAGAGCCTTGCAAAGCTGCTGAGGCTGTTCTTGAACCTGCGGTCCTCCTGTCTCAACCTCCCAAGTACTGGCATGACAAGTGTGCGCCACCGCATTCTACTTCTTCTGCTCTTTTGTAACGGGACAGTTCGGTGACACTCACAATGAGACCTCCTGCCGCTTTCCCGCCAAGTGGTCATCCGCTGGCCGGGTGCTAGAGTACTGGGTTTTCTGTCTGGCATGAAGTTGTTTGCTCTCCCCAGGGCCAGGGTGCGGGATGATGTCTAAGTGCACATGGGACTAGCGTGGGTGACCAGCATCCACCACTTCGCCCCCCACAGAGGATGAGCCGGTGCCACCAGCCAGCTCCTGTCTGCCATCTTCAGAACCCAGGCCAGCGCCGTAACGCCAAGACTGGGCACCAGAGCCCCATTCAGTTTAATCCAATTAGGAGCAAGGCAGGCCTCACTATACTGACACCTGCTGTCAGGGAGTTAGACAGAGATGAGATGGGCTAAATTAGGACGGACCTGGAGCACCTGAGGGAAGAGGTTAACAGGGCCCTTCTATTTATTTATGTATTTATATATTTATTTATTTATTATTTTGTTGTACTAGGGATTGAACCCAGGGGCATTCTACCTCCGAGCTACACCCCCAGCCCTATTTTATTTATTTATTTATTTTTGTGATACCGGGGATTGAACCCAGGGGCATTCTACCTCTGAGCTACACCCCCAACCCTATTTTTTATCCTTTATTTTGAAACCAGGTCTCACTAAGTTGCGGAGGGCCTCACTAAGTAGCTGAGGCTGGCTGCGAACCCGGATCCTCTGGTCTCTGCCTCCCAAGTACTGGGATTACAAGTGTGAGCCACCACACCCGGCCCTTATTTTTTACTTTGAAACAGAATTTCACTAAGTTGCAGAGGGCCTCCCTAAGTTGTTGGGGCTCATCATGAACCTGGGATCCTCCTGTCTCAGCCTCCCAAGTACTGGGTTTATAGGTGTGCACTACCACGCCCAGCAACAGGGCCCCTGTATATGAAATGGATTAGAAAACTGCAGGGATATTAGAAGGCCGACTCCTGCAGGGCCTCGCTTAGACCCCTCCCCGGGGGAAGGGTAGGACAGCACAGACTCACTAAGGTGTGGTGCAAAACAGACCATCAACCACTCCAAATACAATATGCAGGAGAAAGGAGGTGTCCGAGGAAAGGGAAGGTTCTCCGGAAGACGCCACGCCCATTTCCCCTCCAGACGTGGACTTCCAGACACTCTGCTCTGGGATTGAACCCCCTCCCCTTCTTTTTATCACGGCCTTCCGTACACTGTGCCTACACTTCCCTAGCTGAACCTCTTATATTCCCCTCCCCCATCCTGCTTTCCGACTGAAGCAAGAACCGAGGCAGAAATGATTACCCAGTAACACTACTGTGTGCCAGGCATGGAGATGGACACAGGAGATAAAAAAAATTTATTTATTTATTTTTTTTGCAGTACTGGGGATGGAACCCAGGGGCGTTCTACCTCCGAGCTACACCCCCAGCCCTATTTTTGATTCTTTATTTTGAAACAGGGTCTCACTCAGTTGCAGAGGGCCTCACTAAGTAGCTGAGGCTGGCCGCGAACCCGGATCCTCCCGTCTCAGCCTCCCGAGTACTGGGATTACAAGTGTGCACCACCACGCCCAGCTTAAAAATAAAAAGATGGTGATGACAAAATTGACAATCTGAAAAGAGAAAGAGCTCACTGATGCTCTGTGCCTGAAAGACGCGGCCACAACCTGTCATTTCAGGGACATGGACGATCCGACCTGAAGCCACACTGGGGCATCCGGCGGACTTAACGGCCAATGCTCAGTGTTTCTGCCTGACAAAGGCACTGTCCGCCACGATTGATTTGCGCCTTCAATCCTCTGTCAAACCCCAAATCTAACCAGCTCAGGAGAAAGGTGCTAAGGCCGCCCTGGTGGGACTCCTTGGTGTGAACTTGGCTCTGCTGGGCGATCAGAGCTCTGCAGTGGCCGTGTTTCTATCCACTGGGTGGGAGCGGGGCCCATGGGTTCCCGGCACACACTCGCCAGTTCTCAGCACACAGGGGCAGCGCTCCAGCCGGCTAAGCGGGGAAGCTGGGCACCGCTCACCAAGTGGTATCTCTTCCCAATGAACGCTTGTCCGAATGGGTTCCAAAGGCAGAAGCAAGGCCGCTTTCCCAGACGCTCTGGGGCCTCCCCGCCACTCCTTTGTTTTTGTCACAAGTCTCCCAGGCCCTAAATTCAAAAATGCATTTGCAAGGGCACAGCTCTGCTCACAGAGAAACCTCCCTAAATGAAAGGCCCCTCCCCTCCTCCCCTCCCCACCCCCAAGCTACTTCCTTTGAGTTATTAAGTGCTATAATAAAGACAGTCTCTTCAGTTTTCTGACTCCAAGAAAAAGAAAAAGAAAGAAAAGAAAACCTTTATTATGTAAAGTATGGGAAGAAAAAGAGCAAGAAACAAAGGTCCTAGCCTTATCCGGGAACTATGAATACAGCACCGGGAGCCAGGAGAAGAGGGTCCGGAGCGGAGGGGACTGGCTCACCGGGAGACGCCCCAGGGACAGCTGCGCCCACACTTCTTGCCGGTCCTGTCTCTCTCCTGTCCCCCTTCTCCTCCGCTGTCTACTTGGGTCTCTGTCTTTTGTCCTCTACCTTTTTCTTCCTTCTTGTCAGTCTATTTATTCACTGAATCAACTACATTCTGGGCCTGCTCTGCATAAAGGACGCTGTGAGGAAGACAAGTCTCTTTCACACACTGGGGAAGTTCCTCACTTCGTGGAAGAGGCAGCCATGGAGATGGGGACAAGGGTGCCTGGGGTGAGGGAAGACAGGCAACAGGACGAGGAGAGGAGCCAGGGGGGGCTCTTCTGGAAGAAGTGGCTATGGGCTGCTGAGGCTGGGAGGAGCCAGGCAGGGAAGCCAGGAGCCTGGATCAGTGGCAGAACAGGGCTACACCAGGAAGGGCCTCCCAGGAGCCAGGTGAGGGGCAGCAGTCTGGAGACAGCACAGGAGAAGGATGAGAGGGGGTCCCTGGGAGCTGGAGATGCCAGCTGGGGAGCATCAGATGGTGACCCCAATTTCTCTAGTCTGGATAGGGAGGAGGGCTAGGCAAGCAGGTTACCGACTCCACCTTCCATCTCTACGTACTCGGAGTCTATCTCCAACCCAGCAGCCAGAGAGAGCCCCTTAAAAACAGACTGGCCCAAGCTGGGCGCAGTGGCACACGCCTGTAATCCCAGCACTTGTGAGGCTGAGACAGGAAGATCGCAGATTCAAGGACAGCCTCAGCAATCTAGCGAGACCGTTTCAAAACAAAAAATTAAAAAGGCTGGGGGTGTAGTTCAGCGGTCGCGCGTCCCTGGGTTCAATGCCCAGTACCAAGAAAAACAAAACGGAAGCAACCACCAACAGATGAATGGATAAAATGGATAAATAAAATATGGTATATACACATAGTAGAACAGTACTCAGCCTTAAAAAGAGGGGGAATTCTGACACGTGCTACTGACATGTGTGATCTTTGTGGGCATTATGCTAAGTAAAAGAAGCCTGTTGCGAAAATACAACAACTGTAGGACCCTGTTTCCAGGTGGCAGCCAGAGTCCAAGTCATTGACACGGGCAGTAGGAGGGTGGCCGCGGGGACCGGTGAGGAGCCCAGTGGACACGGAGCTCAAGGCGGATCGGCTGCACAACATGAATGCGCCTAACACTGCTGAACTCTACACTTCCGTTTTATGTTCTGTGTATTTTACCACCATTTAAAAACAAAGCAAAATACGAGTCAATTCACGGGACGCTTCGGGTGTTGAGTGAATTAAAATGGATGACGAGTCGGGTGTCTAACTTGGGGGGAGTGCCTCACAATGGCCCTCGGGGTCCACGTTATCGCCACACACCTGCTTGACGGCCCAGGCTCCCCCACACTGGCCTCGGGACCCGCTGTGCCCGCGCCTGGAATGCTGCTCCCCAGAGAGCTGCCTGCCTCACAAGCCCGCTTCCGCCCCATCTATACTCAAACACCGCCTTCTCAGCCTGGCCTTCCCTGCACACCCTGCCTGAGCCCGTGTGCGCATGCACGTGCGCGCACACACACACACATACACACACACACACACACACACACTTTCCACACCTTCCTGCTTTATTAGTAACCGCCTACTTCCAGCTTAATACCTGTCACCCACCGCCATGTGGCGCCAGGGGGCAGAGGGATTCGTCTATTTTACTCACTACTGTTCCAGCCACTGGAACAGCACGAGGTACACAGTAGGTGCTCAGTAAATATTTGCTGAATGGATCGCAGAGAGCGACCACAGGTTAAATTCGGAAGGATTGAGGGTGGGCACAGATTTGGGGCTCGCCAGCATTAGCAGATGAGCAGTCAGGAGAACTCAGGAGCGTGAGGAGGGAGTGTTCAAAGGTCCCATGGGAGCATGGCCAATTACTGAAGGCCTCTCACGTACGGAGCCGGCCCTGCGTGGAGCAACAATGAAATCACACCCAAACTAGTGAGGTAGGGACTAACCATCTCCACTTATCTGGGAAAACTGAGGCTCAGAGATCTACTGAACTTGTCCAAGGTCACACAGCTGAGAAGCCAGAGAAGCCAAGATGCAAACCCAGGGCAGCAGGTCCCTACGCAGCCCACCCAAGAGGCTCTCCTGGCAGAACTTTAAGGACACTGCCCCAGATTCACCCACACACCAATCTGAAAGCTCGCCAGCTAGCTCATGGTCGGCTCAGACTGGCGTGTGTAAAGCGGCCTTGGTCAGGTGGCCCAGTGTGTGTACCGGCTTCCCAGAGTCCTGTGCGAGCGGCAGGTGTACACAGCCCCTCATGTGACCAAGTCTCAGCAAGTAAGATGAGCCTGACATTCTTGGGTGTTCTAAATGAAAAGAAGAGATCACGTCTTCACAGACCCACGTGCGGGCAGGACTGCGGCCCTTCATGCCCCAGGCAGCTCAAGCCACAGAGGATGTACTAAAGTTCAGAAATAAAAGGAGAGGGCGCTGGAGGCGAGGGCAGGCTGTGCTAGGAACACTTCTTCCCCGCTTCATCAAAGGGGCCCTCACAAACAGTGATTCTGCGGGGACCGGGGAGCATGCGGTGGCCAGGTCACACGGCATCCGCCTCCGTCCAGTGTCAGCTTACTCCTGGGGCTGCCCTCTGCGTGGAGGAGAACTTAATACAGCAGAAGTCCGTTAAACCCACACCTGTTAAAGGCGTCAAAAATAAAATCAGTCTTCAAAGGCGGAGAGCAGGCAAGATAAGCTCTCCCCACTTGGCTACATTTTCAGAGCCGATGTTAAATTAGACAGTAAAACAGACGGAGGCATTTGAAACCAATGCTTAAAACTTTTTATCAAAAGTGGTTTTTCCACCCAGGTTCTGTGAAAGCCTGCTGTACAAGGCATTCCCGTTAGTAGTGGGAAAGAGCTCATGTTGCAGATAACAGCCAGGAAGAAAGGGCGAGGAGATCAAAGGCAGAAGGGCGAGGCGGGTCAGGTGGATAATTTCTGGGTCCTAAAATTATGCACCTATTGTCAACACTAGGGACCAGCAAACTTGCGCTACAATGGGCCAGCCGGCAAGTGTTTTAGGCTCATGCATCCTTTAGTCTGTCAAGACTCCTCAACTCTGCTGTTAGTGTCAAAACATCCACAGACAATATGTCAACCAGCCGGTGTGGTGGCAGTCCACTGAAACTTACAAGGATGAGCAGCACGGTTTTTGTCTCTGTTAATGCGATGACAACTAGTTTGGGTTTCTGGGGGCAGGGTCCCAGGTTCTAATTCTGGGTCTGATGAAATTTTGGAACAGTGTGTAAATCACTATTTATTTATTTATTTATTTATTATTTTTTTTTGTGGTACCGGGGATTGAACCCAGGGGCGTTCTACCTCCGCGCTACACCCCTGGCCCTATTTTTTATGCTTTATTTTGAAAACGGATCTCACGAAGTTGCGGAGGGCCTAAGGAGAGAGAGAGAGAGAGAAAGAAAGAGAGACAGGGAGAGAGAGAGCGAGAGCTGAGGCTGGCCGCAAACCGGGATCCTCCAGTCTCTGCCTCCCAAAGTACTGGGATTACAAGCGTGCGCCACCACGCCCAGCTAAATCTAGTTTAACCACCTGCAAATTGGGACTGGAGAAAGAAACTCCCCTCCCTCCCTGCAGAGCCCATTCAGACATCACTAATCACACTCTCTCCTGCCGATGTATTTTCTACCTCCTCAAAAAGGGAAATGAAACCCAAGTCCACACCTCCATGCCATTACTATGCTCCTCAGAAGACGATCCAGCCTCCTTCCTGCAGCCAGCGGAGAGAGACAGGGAAATGGGGTTATCTTATGGAATCCAAAGGACCCCTCAGGATAACCTTCCTCTTTTTTTATTTTTGGCAGTACCGGAGATTGAACCCAGGGGCATTCTACCTCTGAGCTACACCCCCAGCCCTATTTTTTATTCTTTATTTTGAAACAGGGTCTCACTAAGTTACGGAGGCCTCACTAAGTATCAGAGGCTGGCCGCGAACCCAGATCCTCTGGTCTCAGCCTCCCAAGTGCTGGGATTACAAGCGTGCGCCACCACACCCGGCTAGCCTTCCCCTTTGAACTCTGCCAGTTATTCTGAAACACACTAGAGCTGGCCAACTCGCCGGTCCTACCACCTGAGCAGCGATGACCTCCGGCTCTACCAACCATTATGGCAACTGTCTACTCCTTGAGTGTGGACGCTAACCAGAAAGAGCATGTCTTCTATAAATTTACTTTAAATTATGTAAGTCAGCAAAATCCAAATTATAGCACTTTGCTTTGCTGGAACCTCTGGCTAAAACCTAAGAGTTGCACACAATCTATCCCTGGAATGGGAAAAGACTTCGACACGCTCCCCACGGCGGTCCCGGCAGACACCGTGAGTCGAACTCGTCAAAAACAGCACCACCAGACAGGCCCCACGCCAAGCGCTGGCAGTTGCTTCGTTTGTAAACATTTTTAGTGAAGCACACAGTCCTAGTGGGAAGAGCACCTGTTACACGTGTGGAGTTTGAGCTACTTGTGCAAAAGGTGTGAACGCCCACGTGACCACCGCTCAGAAGAGCGTATGGCCAGCACCCGAGCCTCCCTCCTCCTGCCATTTCCTAGCTGCTAATCTTCCCAAAGGGAAACTAATTCCTGCCACCCATGATTCACTTTGCCTATTTCTGTGCTTTATATACACAAACTTGTTCTGTATACACTGTCCCGTATCTGGCTACTTTCACTCAGCATGATGTTTATGAGATCCACCCTGGTTGTGGCGTTAGCAGTAGTGGATCCTTTTCTGTCGCAGTATAACATTTTTATTGAAGAAATATAGAGCAATTTATTTTTTACTCCATCGTTAAACCCCGAGTTATTTGCAATTCGGGCTATCGCGGAGACCTCAGCTACAAACATGGACGGACGAACCCCCGGCTCGTGCCTTTGGTGCCGTGTGCACGCTCTTCCGGCAGGCGTTGTCCGCACATGTGTGCCACTCACCGGTGGTTTTCTTTTAAACCAAATTCCCCAGGGTCGAAACGAATCTGAAAAACGATTTGATCCAATGTCTCCTAAAGAGCATTAGGAATACAGCCTGGGGCCACAGAGCAAGGCCAGGCTCAATCTAATCTTGTTCTGGTGTCAAAAAGAATTATTTTATTATAAGTGAGGACATAATGAACATCAAAATAATAAAAATATAGCCGGGTGTGGTGGCACACGCTTGTCATCCCAGTACTTGGGAGGCTGAGACTGGAGGATCCGGGTTCGCGGCCAGCCTCAGCTACTTAGTGAGGCCTCCGCAACTGAGTGAGATCCTGTTTCAAGATAAAGAATAAAAATAGGGCTGGGGGTGTAGCTTGGAGGTAGAATGCCCCTGGGTTCCATCCCCAGTACCACAAAAAAAAAAAAAAAGAATAAGAATCATTCTAAGACCCAAATTAGCAAGAATAACATGAAGACCAGTGCCCACGTGCAAACTTGAAAGGGAAGATCCAGAGACCTTGAAAGGACCCAGCGAATGCACAAGAGTTTTCCTGGCCAACTTGAAGAAAAGCCTGTCAGAATGACGGTCAAAAGCATCGCCGCTCACTAGCCTGCTCTACATCCATCTTCTTAGACGTGCAAATCAAAACCATCTGCTCCGCTGCACAAATTGATAATCTGCTGGAGACACCAATGTCTCCCAAGGAACAGCCCAGCCGGGATTATTTGCTGGACCGGAAATGAGAGTCAGAATAAGCAGGTTTCTCTCTTGCTCACTCCCTCTCCTTCCCCTGCTGCTGGTGAGTCACCAGCTCCCTGGGGAATTTTGGCAGATTCTCAGCCTGGCTGCAGATGACGTTCCGGATCTGTTTATTCAGGTGGAGATCGGATAAAAAACAAGAGCAGTCCAGTGGCCGGATAAACAGCCTCCGCCAGGCGGGGTCGACCCCTGGAAGGCAGGACTGGGCTGTGTCAACCAGCCTCCCAACCCATTCACTTCCTTTAGGGCCACTGTTCCCTGGGGGTCTTCAACGGAGAGTTCCCATTAACTCCTTGCAGAGGAGGCCTGACGTGCCGTCCCACGGGGGTGCAAGGTCCCAGGGACCCTGCCGCCGCAGATCTGCAGATCCGACTGGCTCTCCCACCCATCAGCGCATTCCCATTGAGCCAGAAGCCCCAGGTCTGAAATGAAATCCAGGGCAGGTCTAGAGGCAGCCACCACCACCTTTCAGTGAAACTAGGGAGGCCTGGCCCATGGGTACCTGCAGATCATCAGGATCCGCTCCAAACTGTCAGTGTTCCTGCATTTCATTTTAAGAAGCACAAAAACAGTAACATCAAACCCCTCCTAAGGCAATACACATTACCAAGGAAGCCCATCTGAAAAGACTATTTGGTGACTCACCAGTATGGTTGAAATATATGACATTCTGAGAAAGGTCAAACGATGGAGATGGTAGAAAGATCAGCCGTTGCCAGGGGTGGAGGACAGATGGACAGATGGACAGATGGACACGGGGGAGTTTTGGGGTAGTGAAAGGCTATTCTGTGATACTGTGATGGTAGGTACATGAAATGATACATTTGTCAAACCCATAGAATGTACACCAAGAGTGAATGAACCCTAGACCTGCACTTCAGTTAGGGTTTTGGGTTTTTTTTGTGGTACCAGGGTTTGAATCCAAGGGCATTCTACCTCCGGGCTACACCCCCAGCCCTATTTTTTATTCTTTATTTTGAAACAGGTCTCGCTAAGTTGCGGAGGGCCTCACTAAGTAGCTGAGGCTGGCTGCGAACCTGTGATCCTCCTGTCTCAGCCTCCTAAGTACTGGGATGACAAGGGTGCGCCACCACGCCCAGCTAGGAATCTATTTTAATATTGGTTCATCCTGTGTGAAACACGAAGACAACATGTTAATAACAGGGAAACCAAACCTCCAGAGAAGATGGAGACAGAGGGAGGGAGGGAGCACAGGAACTCGCTGTACTTTCTGCTCAATTTTTTCTATAAACCTGCAGCTGCTCTAAAAGCATATTAATTAAAAACAAAACCAAACCACGTGAAATATTAAGAGCCCTGAGTTCATGACATCAGTGACTGTGACCTGCAACGCGGCTGGGTCTTTAGCTGATCGCGTGTACTGCTACATTCTTAGCACCCCCAAAAATGCTTAGAATAGAGAAGGTGCTCCATCAATATTTGCTGAGTAAAATGATATCTCTAGTTTCATCTCCTGGGGATTATTCAGAAAAAAAAAAAAACCAAAGGTATAATAATGTAGAGTTAACTTCCTTTTTCAGGGAAACTGAAGGATCTACTGAAAAGAAAATGTGGGATAGAACTGGATTCTGATGCATTTCCCAGGTCCCACCTCACCCGAGGGTCACCGATGGGCCAGGCTGGCAGAGGCTCTACTTGTCCTGGTGGCCACCCCTGCCACCCCGCTCTGTTGACAGCAGCAACATGAGAAGCTGCGTGCAGCCCCACCTGAGCTGCGTGTGCACGGCCGTCTCCAACCAGACTCAACCCAGAGGGCTTCTGCAAGCCACGTCTGGCCTGCGCTCCCCCTGGAGAGAGGCTGAGCCTCCCGCCACCACCAGGGACTTCTGGGAGCCCGAGGAGCCCCTGCGGTGCCCGCAAGGAGGGAATCCGTCCTGGCATCTGGGCAGGGCAAAGAGGTGCTGAGCTGGGTCAGGAGACGGAGAGCCAGGAAGAGCAGCCACTTCCACCAGAATTCCCATCCACATCCGGCCACCTCTAGGTCAGAAAAGACCACAGGGTTGACCTCTGGTCAGGGCCAACACGGCCACCTGATGACCTCTCCCAGCTTCATGTCCCCAGGGAGTCAACTCGTGGCTTCTCTTCTCCTGTTTCCCTTTCCCTGGGGACCTGCGGCGCCACAGCCTAGTACACTGGTGGCGCTCCTCACTGCCACAGGGACACCCCTCCACAAGACCTGTACCCCCCCAATGCAGGCCCTGGCCTGGAAGTGGGCTGAACGCCAGGCCGCCATGCTGCACGGTACAGAGCCACCAGCCCCGGGACAACCACGAACCAGGTGCCGCGTGGCTGCGTGGCCACCGCGGACTTCTTACCACATCACAGCTGTCGCGGTCCTATGTCCACGCCTACTCGGCTCTGCTTCTCCAGGGAAGCGGGAAAGAAAACCCCACGCAGACAAGGGATGGCGCAGATGAACCTGGGCTCCAGGAGCCCGGCCACCGGTGCTAGCCCAAAAGTGGGGACAAGGTCGAGACAGCATGACCAAGAACAAGGTGGGGAGAGGGCGCCTTGGACCAGCAACAGACCCCTGTGATTCTGACCCGCCAAGCCCAGGAGAGCGTGGTGACAGTCACTGGGCTCACACAGCAGGGATCTCCTTGCAACTGGAACGAGGGTGCCTAGGCAGCCAGGACGAGGGCTCTGCCACCGTTCCTGCGGTCTCTGTTCCTGGTGACCTCACCAACCAGGACCTGAATCGACAGAACCGACACAGAAATGTCACAGGGACCTCACACTACAGTCCCAAAGGGAACGCAGACCCTGCTCATGGCCGCCCTTCCGCTCCAGCCTCGGGCGCTGGCACCCCAGAAGGTCCACCCACCGTGCTAAGCCAGAAAGCCGGACACGCAGCTGATGAACGTGTATGACTGCAACTCTCTAAAAGACCTAGGTAGGAAAAGGCGGGGGAGCTGGGTGCAGTGGTGCACACTTGTAATCCCAGTACTTAGGAGGCTGAGACAGGAGGATCACAGGTTCAAGGCCAGCCTCAGTAACTTAGCAAGACCCACAGCAACTTAGCAAGACCCCATTTCAAAATAAAAAATGAAAAGGGCTAGGGGTGTAGCTCAGAGGTGAGCAACCCTGGGTTCAACTCCCAAGAAGAAAGGAAAGAGAGAGGAAAGGAAGGGGAGAGAAAAGGATGGGAGAGGAGGGGAGGGAAGGGAAGAGGGGAAGAGGAAGGGAGACAGGCAGGAAGGGGAAGGCAGGCAGGCAGGCTGGCTGTATGTTGCTCTAGGCATAGCATGACGATGGACTTCCCCTGTCCTCTATTTTGTATATTATTTTAATTTTTTTTCAGTACTGGAGATTGAACCACCCAGGGGCATTCTACCTCTGAGCTACACCTCAGCCCTATTTTTTTTCTATTTTTTATTCTTTATTTTGAAACCAGGTCTCACTAAGTTGTGGAGGGCCTCACTAAGTAGCTGAGGCTGGCCGCAAACCTGCGATCCTCCTGTCTCAGCCTCCCAAGTACTGGGATTACAAGCCTGTGCCACCACGCCTGGCTATTTTGTATATTATTTTAACGTGCTTGTCAATTAGATAAATTTGTGTTTACAAAGCAGTTAACATGAACTGGGACACTGACCTGTGGGGCCCGCTCCTGAGTGGGGAAGGGCATGGGCCTCGGCAGGTCTGCCAGGTCACCGGGCACGAGGAGGAGCCTGCGTGCAGCGGGCGCCGTGCTGGGTGCCAGAGTCTCCTCTGGACGCCTGCGTCCTACGGGCCTGGGAACACCAGCCTGCTCCAGGTGGTGACAACTTCAAAGGGCCTTTGTAGCTGGGGCCTGGGACAGAGCCCAGGGGGGCCTACGGTGCCAGGAAACAGCTCCAATGCCAGAGTGACTGCTGGGGCAGTGGAGCCTCCAGGCAGCTCCCCCAACTGCCGGGGCGCCACAAAGGAGGCACCTGCATGTCCCTTCTCCATGGAAAGGGGGCGGGGCGTGCTAGGGGCAGTGGGAACACCCTAGTATCCGGCTGGTGCACCCCTGCAGCCGGCCTCTGACTGGGCTCCCCGTGGCGCAACCTTCTGTAACCCTCAGACAACTGAGAGGGCCACAGGAGTGCCCCCATTATGCAGAGGGGGATGTCGAGGCACACTTGCTGGAGGTGCCAGCAGGAAGCAGCGCAGCTGGGATGGAGCCCAGAACCTGAACCCACACCCACACTCCTTCTGGGGTTAGAAGCTTGAGAGATTCTTTATCATGCATACGTCTCGCCTCTTCTGGGCGTCCCCCAGGGAGAAGCGGCACCCACGCTGGGCCACACCACATGATCAGAACAGAGGCCGGACCTGCCTCTCTGCAGATGCTGGGAGCCCCTGCACACTCCCTCACCCCATTCCGCCCACTGGGTGCCAGACCTCCCCTATTTATACTTGAGATGGCTGGGTGGTCGGCTTGCCCATCCCCAGATGGCAAGCCTTGGGCAGTAAGTATGACAGCACAGAACTCTCCAGGGAGAAGACCCTGCCACCCACTGTGAGACAGACTCAGAGAGGTCAAGATACTGGTGGGGAGCTGCCCAGTTAACCAGGATGTTAGCCCAGGTATCCACTGGCTCCTGGCTGTGCCGTCCTGTGGAGCAACAAAGGCACAAGAAGCTAGCTCTGACAGCTCTGGAGGACGGAGGGGATGAGGGCGCTGGGGGCCACAGAAGCGCCTCGCCCCTGCCTGCCACTGGCGCGCTCCTGATTTACAGGCGGTTGGACTTTGAAGTCGAGGCAAAGAAGGAAGCCGCTTCTGCACCTGCTGCAACCTCCAAGACAAGATCCTCCCCTTGTGAGCGAGACCACTGATGTGCCCTTAAAAATAAGACCAGAAGCCGGGCGCGGTGGCGCACGCTTTTAATCCCAGCACTTGTGAGGCTGAGACAGGAGGATCGCAGGTTCGCGGCCAGCCTCAGCTACTTAGTGAGGCCCTCCGCAACTTAGTGAGACCCTGTTTCAAAATAAAGAATAAAAAATTTAGGGTTGGGGGTGTAACCCGGAGGTAGAATGCCCCTGGGTTCAATCCCCAGTACAGCAAAAAAAAAAAAAAAAAAAAAAAAAAAAAAGACCAGGCCTGTTTCCTGCCTAGTCATAGGACTTAGCGTATCTCCTAAGGCGACATCCCAGGCCTCTCAGCACACCATCTGCCCGCGCTTGGGGAGAGTGAAGGATGACCATAGGTAGACGAAGGAGCTGGCTCTTTACTGCGGGCCTTCTCTACCCCACAGACCATTAGACCCGACCCAGCAACGTGGCTCCCGGCCAGCTCCCTGCTCCCCACCCCAGAACCATCCGTCCCAGGTCTTGTCCATTCTGGGTTCCTACGAGAGCCAGTGCTGCTCTGTCTCTTTCCTGGAGCACTTGCTTTGATTTTCCTATTTGTTTCAGGCTTTTAAAAACATTTCATCATGGACTTAAATGCAACAGGTAAACGTGCAAAACTCTAGGAAAAAACACAAGAGAAAATCTTTTGGATTTAGGGCTAAATGAAGTTCTTAGCCCGGACTCTAAAATGCATAAAAGGAAAAATTAACACAGTGGACTTTATCCCCCAATTTAAAATGTTTGTTTTGTAAATGACCCTGTTAAGTGAAATGACAAGGTAGAGACTGGGAGAAAACATTTTCAAACCACCAAGAACTAGTATCTAGAATATATAAAGAACTCTCAGAACAACAGCAGCAATAAATAAGTAAAAATAAACTCCTTTAGAAAATGAGCAAAAGACATAAGCGGACATTTCACCAAAATAAGTAAATAAATACTACCCTATAAATGGTAGAGAAGCACACGAGAAAATGCTCAACATCATTGGCCATCAGAAAAATGCAAATTAGCTGTGCGTGGTGGTGCACGCTTGTAATCCCAGTACTTGGGAGGCTGACACCAGAGGATCTGGGTTCGCGGACAGCCTCAGCTACTTAGGCCCTCCGCAACTTAGTGGGACCGTGTTTCAAAATAAAGAATAAAAAGTAGGATTGGGGGTGTAGCTCAGAGGTAGAATGCCCCTGGGTTCCATCCCCAGTATTGCAGGAAAAAAATGCAAATTAAAATCACAATGAGATATCACTACATACCTACCAGCAGAGCCACAACAAATGCACCAGCAAATGTCGGCCAGACCGAGGAGCGGCTGGACTACTCACACTGCTGGTGGGAATGTAAAACGGTGCAGCCATTCTGGAAGAGCCCAGCAGTTTCTTTAAAAATTGAACACGCGCCGGGCGTGGTGGTGCACGCTTGTAATCCCAGTACTTTGGGAGGCGGAGACCGGAGGATCCAGGTTCGCAGCCAACCTCAGCGCGCATGCGCGCGTGCGATCTCTCTCTCTCTCTCTCTCTCTCTCTCTCTCTCTCTACCTAGTGAGGCCCTCCACAATTTCGTGAGACCCGGTTTCAAAAATAAAGCATAAAAAAATAGGGCCGGGGGTGTAGCGTGGAGGTAGAACACCCCTGGGTTCAATCCCCGGTACCAAAAAAAAAAAAAAATTGAACACGCAGCTACCATTCGATTCATCAACCGCACTCCTGGGCATTTATCACAGAGAAATGAAAATGTGCATTCACACAAAAACCTGCACGTGAATGTCTATAGCAGCTTTACATGTAACGGTCAAAACACGAAAATGCCCCTGGTGGCCTCCAGTGGGCGAATGGTTAAACACATACGGGACATCCATGCCAGGGGATACGACCCTGTAATACAGAGGAACGAACTACTTACACCCACAACGACCTGCATGACCCTGCAGAGTGTCACCGAGGGAAAAAGCCAATCCCACAAGGTTACACATACTGTAGGATACCACTTACATAATATTCTCTTTATTTATTTATTTATTTTTTGCAGTACTGGGGATTGAACCCAGGGGCATTCTACCTCTGAGTTACACCCCCAGCCCTATTTTTTATTCTTTATTTTGAAACAGGGTCTCACTAAGTTGCAGAGGGCCTCACTAAGTAGCTGAGGCTGGCCGCGAACCCGGATCCTCCTGTCTCAGTCTCTCAAGTACTGGGATGACAAGCATGCACCACCACACTCGGCTATATAACATCCTTTAAATGAAAAGTATAAATATGGAGAAAGGTCAGAGGTCATCAGAGGTCACTGAGGGTGTGAGGGCAGGAAGGAAACTAGTGTGACCATAAAGGGCATCGTGAGGGATCCTGGTGGTGACAGAAATGCTCTGTGTCTTCACTGTGCCACCGTCAATATCCCAGCTGTGAAATTATGTAAGACGCCACCCCTGGGGAAACTGGGCCCGGGTGTGCTGGGGACCTTTCTATATTGCTGTCTTCTGCTGCATGTCAATCCGCAATTGCCCCAAAGTAAAAAGTTTAATTAAAACAACAATCAACTAAATGCCATGACACCCACGGTGGAGTCAGAGGCCTGGTGGAGTTCAGGGTGCAACCAGACAGTCTTGCTGCTACTTTATTTGGTCCCCAGCTTTTGCTTCCAACCAGGAGGAACCTGCGTGGCCCCATTCAGTTCTCAGAGTCCAGCACTGAGCTCCACTGGGCCCTGTGGGACTTCCGCAGCCTGGGGCCAGGCAGGAGCTGTTTAATACTTCCCATTGCTTAGGAAAGGCCAGGAGTTGCACTCCCAGAGACAAGTGTGCTCCTGATAAAGCACAGGACAGCTGTGTGACCCAGCCTGGCAGTAGGGGCAGCCACCGGGTCCTGTGTAATCTCTCAGCACCTGGCCAAGGAGCACAGCTTGCTGGGCGTCCATACCCAGAAAGTGGTAGATACAGGTGGTCAGACCCCAAGAGTCCCACGATGCCAAGCCTAGAATACTAGCCTTGGAAGTTGTGTAAGCCAGCTTTCCGTTGCTATGACAAAATACCCGAGAAATCAAAGGAGGAAAGGTTCATCTTGGCTCATGACTAGGCCCGTCATGGTGCTGAGGCAGAACACTGGCGGGGTAGCGCGGGGCAGAGCAGAGCTGGCAGCCAGGAAGGGGAGGAAGCAGGAGAGGGGGAGGAACACAGAGGGAGAGAAGAGGAGGGGGCTGGGCGGGGGGAGAGAGTAAAAGAGAGAGACCAAGGCCGGGCGGGTTGGCCCAGGCTTGTAATCCCAGTACTTTGGGAGGTGGAGACCGGAGGATCCGGGTTCGCTGCCAGCCTCAGCGCTCTCTCTCTCTGTCTCTCTCTCTCTCTACTTAGTGAGGCCCTCCGCAACTTTGTGAAACCCGGTTTCAAAATAAAGTATAAAAAATAGGGCCGGGGGTGTAGCGCGGAGGTAGAACGCCCCTGCGTTCAATCCCCAGTACCGCAAAAAAAAAAAAAAAAAAAAAGAGAGAGAGAGACAGACAGGGCACGAGATACACACTTCTACAGTGCGCCCTCCCTCCTACGGCTCCCCCCCCCCAACAGTCCACTCAATCATGAACTCAGGAAAGGGTTAACCGATGTATGAGGTCAGAGCCCTCAGAGATACACCCACAAAGCCCCCTCTCTGAACACTGCTGCACCGGGACCCGGCCTCTGGCACATGAGCCCCTGGGACCACTTCACCCATCACGGAGTCGATCCATGAGAAGGGTTCTCAGCCTCCTCGGGGGTGGGAACGGCACGCATACTCCCCCCCCCCCGCCTCACTCTGACTCCCACCCAGGTGAGAGAGGAGAGGAGCCAATGAGCACGCCAACAGAGACACCTTCCCTTCCGCCTGACTCTGCGCTGGCTAAGCTTTGAGGACCACAGCACCTGCGGGTCCTGACCCAGCCGTCGACATCCCACAGAACAAGCGGACCGAGTGACCCATTCCACCTGTAAACCGCCGCACTGCAGCCTCGTCAGCGGGCGCGTGGCAGCCAGACAGTACAGAGCCCAAGGAGTCTGGTGCCAGCCTGTGATGAACCGCACTGTGGCAAGTCTGCGCAGGGGACCGTGGGGGGACAGCAGAGCCTGTGGCCATGGTGACAAGTGTAACTCGGGCGGACCTGTGCTTAGAGATGAGGAGGCAGCATCCTTCCCTGCTGGGGGCTCGGGGGAGGAACACAGCGGCTGGGATGAACAATCTTAGGACCGCTCCGCCTCTCCTAGGAGGCCCAAAACGAACATGGGGGCGTTCAAGGCTCCGATGTGTCCTGTAGCGATGAAAGGTGCTGTTCTTTAACACTAGTCTTCTGAACTGTTCAACTGCAGGACATTTCCCCCTCGTTCCCACTGACATCTCTGAACCCGACGCTCTCTTCTGTGATTTGTATCGAGGCTGCTGCCCCTCCCCATTTTCCTTCGCCTCGGTGAGACAAAGGGCAGTGTTTTCCAGCGCACGCTGGGGCTGGAGGCCTGGAGGGATCTGCACCAACTCTCCATCTTCATTTTGGAGAACGCCTGTCCCCAGACCCCCCAGCGCCCCTTGAACGGTTGAGCAGAGATGGGGAGCGCGCCCTGCTCCGAAGCAGCACAACCAGGATGCACTGGGACAACGGGACCCAGGACACGCCACTCCCCCGTCCCAGGACACACCACCCAGGCAGCAGCTACTACCACCTGTTCCTCCCACACCAGGTTTTCAATCAGTCAAGGAAAGCAAGTCTTATCTCTTGAGTAGAAAAGAGTCAGGACCCCCAGGAATCCCACCAGAGCCTCTGTTCTGACCTGTCCCAAGCTTGGCCCTTCACTGTGACAAAAGAAAATGTTGAAAACTACCCGGTATCTGCCCCACATTCCACGATCATTCTTGAGACTGCCCATTCATTTACCCCCCGTGGACTTCATTTTTCACGGTGCTGGTGGTGGGACCCAGGAGCGGGTGCGAGCCAGGCGGGTGCGCTCTCACGGAGCTGCACATCTGTCCTCCCATGTGTGGGATGCCTACTATGGGCAGTTGCTATAAGCAAACAAGGGGTGCAGCCACTACGCAGTCATCCCACGAGGCCCCAAAAGCACATTCTGGTGGAGAAGACAGATGTGATGGGTGCACTGGCAGGGGGAAGAGGACGCCTGAGGGAGCGGGCCAGAAGAGGGACGGCCATTGCAGACCAAGGTGACAAGATGAACAGAGGACCCAGAGGTGGCCAGAGACCAGGGAGAAATGGAGCCAGGGGCCAGGGCTGAACCAGTGAACAGGACTTTCCCGGGGGAGGGGGAGGACACAGTGGGGTCCTTTGCTTACCACCCCCGTTTTTTGTATGGTACTGGGGATTGAACCCAGGGGCATTCTACTTCTTAGCCACACTCCCAGCCCTATTTTATTTTTTATTTTGAAACGGTCTCACTAAGTTGCTGAGGGTCTCACTAAGCTGCTGAGACTGTCCGCAAAGCTGCAATCCTCCTGTCTCAGTCTCCCAAGTACTGGGATGACAGGCGTGCGCCACCAGGCTCAGCTCTTCAGTCTTCTTTTCATCAGATTCTACAATAGGGCAACCACAGGCTGGGCACTTCCCTGGCCTCAGCGTGGAGCGGGGAGGGATGAGGTTAGACAGGGCCCTCTGGGGAGACGCCGAGGGCACCAGCCTGAATCATGCCAAGCCGGCTTCTCGCACTGAGCACACGGCTCGGCTGGCCCTCCGCAGGGTTCACAACCCGGGCTCCACAACCAGCAGCTCCCGACAGGAGACGAGAGCTCTTCTTAGGAATGCAGACCCAGGTCGGCCAGGCTGGGCTGCGTCAGGACGGGAGGCCTTCCACACCGGGCTGGTCGGGGAGCTAGTGTGCTCCCCTGCGAGGGCGCCTCCCCCGTCCCCAGGGTATTCATTGCCCACCTCCCCACATGCAGCCCTGATCCTGGGGGTCAAGAGGTAGGACGGGGCTTGTTGAGCCTTACCTAGACCTGACAGTGAGGGGGCTTCTACGGGCAGAGAAGTCACTCCACGCACCCCAACAGCCGGCTTCCCGCAAGCAGGGACGGAACCGCGGTCTCCACGCACAGGCCTAGGAGACGCAGCCTGGCCCTCAGTAACATGCTGGCTCCTCCTGCCTTTCAGCTTTCTCTTCCCAGAGGGACGTGAGGCCACCGGCAGGGACAGCATGAACTCTCACCTGCCAG
Source organism: Glis glis (assembly GCA_004027185.1). Taxonomy (NCBI): domain Eukaryota; kingdom Metazoa; phylum Chordata; class Mammalia; order Rodentia; family Gliridae; genus Glis; species Glis glis. The sequence continues at coordinate 20,398 of PVJS01007935.1, forward strand.
GTCGCTGAACGCCTGGAGATCTGCATCCTTTCCTTGGAGGCGTGCTGCCGCCCGGGAGCTGGAGCGCCTCTCCAGGGACGGGGAGTGAGGCAGGCGGTAGACGCCTGAGCCGTGCGCTGCTGGAGAGTCGCCACATGCACAGGGACTGCCTATGAACTTCACCAGTGAGTGAGCCCCAGGGGTATCTGCCAGAGAGTCCTTTCTAGGGTATGTGGGTGAACTCTTCCCCCATCTTTGTGTGGGGAGGGGTCCTGGGGGTTGAGCTCTGGGGTGCTCTATCACTGAGCTACACCCCGGCCCTTTTTTTGTGTGTGTGAGACAGGGTCTTGCTAAGTTGCTGAGGGTCTTGCTAAGTTTCTAAGGCTGGTCTTGAACCTCTGGTCCTCCTGTCTCTGCCTCCCAAGTACTGGGATTAGAGGCTTGCGTCACCACCGTGACTCTACCCCATTTGATACCAGGCCTCTTTGTTCAGGACATAGAAGATGAAAGCAGACATACATGACAAGACCCTCCCTCCCAGGCTCCCAGAGCACGAGCCTGCTACTGTCCAGTGAGCACAGCCCCAGAGAGGGAGAGAGACGAGGCCAGGCCGCAGCTCTGCCACTTCCTAGCTGTGTGACCTCAGAGAAGTTAACTGCCTTCTCTGTGCTTTAGGTGCCTCAGAACTTGCACGAGGTCTGGGAGGCACACGGGGCAAAGCCAGTCAATGTCAGGAGACGTCATCTGCTGAACATCATTCAGTTCTTGCATCTCAACCATAGAAGACTGCCAACACTTGATCGTTTTGTGCAACAAAAATGGCCACTTCATATGAAGCGACGTAATATACTAAGGCAATTATCCTACCTCCATAAACCCTTTCCTTTGTACAAATAGGCTGAATTCAGCACTCCCTATACAGTGCTCAACTACGACAGCCCTTATGAAACAAAGGCCCGGCATGAATGCAAACACGTTTCTTCCACTTGGGCTGTAAATGCTAAAAATGGCTCCCAGGTGTGAGCAGACACAATAGTCCCCGCCAGTCTTTGCAAGGTCGCCCTGCAGGTCAAAATCAAGCTAGCCATTTTCGGATTAGGTACATATGCACAGGAGGCTCCCCCAGTGGTAACTGGATTACAGAAGCCACCTGCAGGAAGTGAGGAGGGGGAGGAGGAGGAGGAAATGGCCCCAGTTGGAATGAGGCTGTTGATATGGGCAGGAGCCAGCCCCGTTCAGAGGAGATTGTGCAACCACAGAGCCGGCTCTGCTTCCGGGCTCCATTTCACAGAGCCCCGGGGGTTTCAGCACCCAGCGAGAGAGGAGCTGCCCCTCCGTGTCCGTCCACAGCTGCTCCCGACGCTGGAGCTTGCGTTGTCTTTAAAGCTTACATGGTGATCTGGAGAGAGATGGGAGGTGAGACACCCAACCAAAGCCAACCCGCAACTACAGAATTTTAAGTTACCGAGTTCCCGCTCGGCCAGCTCCCTTCCTCGTCTCCCCAGCCCTGGGTGGGGGTTCCCTTCCCTCCTCAGCAAATAACTTGCAGATGGACCTCTCATCTGGCGGGTGCGCCACCCCCACGCTCAGAGAGGGGGGGACAAGAAGGAAAATGACCAGTCAGAACTGTGTGACTTGGCAGGCTCTCGGGGAGGCCACGGTGGCTCCTTTCCCAGCGAAAGCTCACTTCGACAGGGGCAAAAGGACGTCTGTACTGCAGAGTCCCTGGGAAGTTTCCGGGACAGAGAGCTGCTTTCTTTGTAAATTGGGTGTTTAATTTTCTATTTTGAGGCCCACTGGTGTATCCGGCATCGGATGAGGCTGCAGCTCTGAGAGCCACCTTCCAACAGAAGCTTGCAGGCTGTCCTGACAGCCGCCTGTGGACAGAGGGGGGGCAACTGGTCCCAAACGGAACCAGCCGTGTCCTCTCAGTGCTCCTCCGAACCCTCCAACTTCTCAACATGCTGAACATTTAGGGTGTCCCACCTAATGCCTGTAAGTGATGCTTCCCACTTGCAGGGGGAGAAAGTTTCAGAAGACTATGGAGTCTCAGCTAAAATGTCGCTTTATCTAGCAGCCTTCCCTGTCATGCACCCCAGCAGCCAAACAGAGTGTAGCCCCTCAGTGCCCAGCCCTAGCATGACAAGGGTCTGCTTACCCATCTTCCCCTGCGGCCAGCTAGAGCTCCCTGTGGGCAGGTACTCAGGCGGAGGCCTGGCCTGTCTGTTCTTTTTTTTTTTTTTGTACCGGGGATTGAACCCAGGGGCGTTCTACCTCTGAGCTACACCCCCAGCCCTATTTTATTCTTTATTTTGAAACAGGGTCTCACTAGGTTGCGGAAGGCCTCACAAGTTGCTGAGGCTGGCCACGAACCTGCGATCCTCCTGTCTCAGCCTCCCAAGTACTGGGATTACAAGCGTGCGCCACCACACCCGGCTCTGGCCTGTCTGTTCTTACTGGGCTCCAAATGAAGCCCAGCCTGGCCACCACGCAGCAGCCCACGCTCCAGAGAAACCAGCCAGGCCACCTCTGCCGTCCTTCCATCTCTTTTGCTCACTGGCCACCAGGGCCGCGGCCTCCCAATGGCCGCGGGCTGGAGAAACGGGAAGGGAGCAGCGCAGGGCTGCAAGAGGCAAGCTGGCACGGGACGCCTGAGTTTTGATTTTCTCACCAGGGCAAGAGCGAGATTCCCGCCTCACCCCGTCCCTTTTCACCTCCACTCGGGACAAAGAGGTGCCACCGAAGACTCAGGCGACAACACAGGCAGATTGGACACTGTAGCTGACCAGCAGCAGGAAGGCCAGTGGTGTAAGAGCTGACTCTTGGCCTGGCATGCAGGCTGTGAGCAGCGCCACCGGGGCCCACACGGTGAGGTGGTAACAGGTCTCCTGCCAGGCCAGGCTGCTCTAGGGAGTGGTCTCTGGCTCTGCAGCCACCGGTCAAAGTCGGCAGGTGACCCAAGAGTGGCCACCAATAAACAAACTGAGCAGAAACAAACTAGCAGCCGGGGGTCTCGAGTCCGCCCCGTGCCCAGGTCTGTTCCACCCGTGGTACTGTCCACGTGTCCCTGCCCCAGAACTCTCCTCAGAAGTGAGTGACAGCTTTACCAGGGCTCTGGAGCCCCGCTGTCCCAGACAGATGCCCGTCACCACACTGGTGACATTGGGAACTGTCGAAATAATGTACTGTCTCTCAAGCCCAAGCGGCTGGGAAGGGACGCCCGGGCCTCGGGTGCCTCCCCGTCCCCCACACACCCAGGCAGAGGTCCTGCGGGGCAGCAGCAGCACCTGCAAACAGGTGAGAAAGCTAATCCCCATCCCTTCCAGAAGGGCAGAGCCAGCCCCCCCCCCCGTGATTCTGAGGGGTGCTCTCTGGGCTCCTGTGAGGGGAAGCTGCGAGCTCCCCAGGGAATGGGAGTTTGGTTTCATACAGAAGAATCCCATCAAGGAAACCCGGGCAATAGGGTAGAAAGCGGGCACACCTCCCAGGACTCGCGAGGAAGCGCGGGCCTCTGCGGCACCGTTCCTGACCTGGGCGCATGCACGCATGCACACACACAGTTTTATGAATGCTAACAACTACTTATTACTCAGTATAATTCCACCTGCGCTTCAAGACTAATTATTGACAGCCTTAGCTCAGTTCCTGAAGCCAAGCTTAATTTTCCGAAGTTAAATTCTGGGTCCCTGTCTCCAGTGCCTCTAGGCCAGGTCCTCAGAGGGACTTTAATCATCTCCGCAGCCCTGGTGGCAGCAGATCATGCTGCCTCCCCTCGAAGGCCTGCTCTTTAATCACACTTTAATGTGAACTGATCTTTGCACTAGCGTGCCTGTGAAGAGTGATCTCATCCCTTGTTTTTTTTTTTTCTAGAAGGTTTGCTAGGGACTCTGAGAGTTAAGAATTCCTACTGATTTTACTCTACCAGCAGATCAGGCCAAGAAGAGGGCTCAAGCCCCAGCTGCCTGGGACCCCTCGAGCGCCTGGCTTGAGTGGGGTCACAGACAGGACACCATGTGGCTTGCCTTCCAGGTTTTAGTTTCCGGAAGTTAAAATAAAGGGATGTTAACTATCCCATCCCTTTTATTTAATCAGTTTTTCTTCAGTTAAGAGGTCGCCTCAAAATAGAGCAGGTAGTTAAAACCATTTCCGATATTTTTGTTTCAATTATTTTGTATTCTGAGTCTCCCAGGTACATATGTTAACACGAGAGAAAAAGACTTTCCTCAAAAATAGAAAGTTTTCAGGGAAGCAGTTGCCAGAGGCTGGAGTGAGGGGGGGATGGGAAGTGACTGCTTAGAGGGATGGGATTTCTTTCTGGGGTGAAGAAAATGTTCTAGGATGAGAGACACTGAGAATGTAGTAGAAGCAGCCAGACTGTACACCTTAGAATCGTTAAAATAGTGAGTGTGTTATGTCACTATTATCTCAATAAAAGAAGACTTCCCAAAAGATTGTTTTTCAAGATTAGAAATATTTCATTGTGTTTTCAAATACAACATCAACCTAAGGAGTTTAGCCAGGCATGGTGGTGCACACCTGTAATCCCAGTACTTGGGAGGCTGAGACAAGAGGATCACAGGTTTGAGGCCAGCCTCGGCAATTTCACAAGCTTCTATTTCAAAATAAAAGATGAAAAAGACCAGGGGTGTAGCTCGGAAGTTGAATGATCCTGAGTTCAATATCTAGTATCCAAAAAAAAAAAAAAAGAAAGAAAAGAAAAAAGAAACCCTAAGGAATTTCAATAGCAAAATCACAAGTTATTGTATGCATCCAACTTTTGTTTGTATTGCCCACCTGAGGAGGACACAGGTGGGGGAGAAAAGAGGATGTGGCGCGGGGAAGGGAGGAGGCCTAACACATATGTTAACAGCACCTGCGAGGAATCCAGGCGCACGCAGCAGGGCTGTGTGGGAAGCGCGCTGCAGCCCTGCATGGGGTTCAGAGCCAAACCAATTTCACAGCAAGCTTTACTCCCAGGACTGAAAAACCCACCTTCTCCACGATGGGAGTGCAGTAACACTGCAGGAAAACCGGAAACTTCTCTTCCACAGAAATGTCACTTATGCATCAGACAAAATTACTGTTGCCGTGGGAATCGTAACTTGAGTTTCCTGGACTTCAATTTTTAAAAAAAATCTTAAACATAAAAATCTTCTGGCAGACTCTGCTCCCATTTGACAAAAGGCTGTTTCTTTTTCTGGGAACTCTCTTTATGAAATTAGCTCCTTCACTCCGACCCAATCCTATTAAAAGCTTTCTTTGAGTTTTATGTTTTCTGTTATTAAGGACAAATGGCTTCAGTACTATCTTCAGAACTTGATGCAAATAAATCTGTTCTTTGACAAATACTTTAACTGAATTTCAAGATCCCTTTAATCAGAAAGTATTAATCAACTGAAATTGTGCTGTAAGACTCCAGTTCCCAAAACTCTGGAATTCTTTCTTAAAGTAAGTCCTGATATTAAAGCTGGGTATAAAACCAAACCTCCTCCCACGAGGCCCCTCTAAGTGTGACATGCAGCAAGACGGGACAGGTGACTGAGAACTCGGGGTGCTCCTGAACAGCTAAGAGATAAGGAGCCCACTTCCAGAGGCCAAGTCTAGAACCACAGGTGTCTGAGGTGAAGACCCCAAATCTGCCACTTCTGTTAAAAAGTATCAAGTACCAATACTGCTTCCAGGACAGAGGGTAACATTATTGCCCCTACTCTGGATTTCTGGGTCACAGAAGGAATAGGAAAGCTGTGAGGACACTTTTATCATCTGTTTCAACTCCCTCAGTCAACAAATAAGACAAAAGCAACTTGTCCCAGGTCACATCTGCATCAGAGACAGAGACGGACACACACCGGGTCCCCACTTTTCCCTCATGCATCTGCCTATAAACTTGCCCCAGATCCTCTAACTCACGACCTCAGCAGACATCTGTTCTAGTCCCTTTGCACATTTTCATGATTTTTCTGATCTTCCACCTGCTCAAAGAAGGGGAATAAGAACTTAGGGATTAAGGACTCTTAAGTGTCGGGGGTGTAGTTCAAAGGTAGAGTGTTTGTCTAGCATGTGAGAGGCCCTGGGTTCAATTCCCAGCACCAAAAATCAAAACACAAACAAACCAACAAAAGACTGTAAGTTTTTAACTATTAACATTTTCTGACAATGGTGGGGGCTTCCTCACAACGTTGGGACAAGCTCTGGGGCACAACTGCAGGGGCACAGGAGGTACCTAGTAAACACTCACACAACACGTACGCCTTTTAGTTCTGAATTCCTGAAAGACAACAGACGTGCCAGAAATACAAGGTCCCTGCACCTGAACCACTGGAATCAGCACGTGACGGAGACGCTAAGCCCTCCTCCTCCTCCTGTCGGGGGGCCTGTGGCTGTAAAGTGACACTCACTTGCTGCCTGCTGCCATTTTCTCCCTTGTCCCTCCGCATGGACACGTGGGAAACACAGACAGGCATGCAGGTGGCAGCAAAATGACCCACAATCCCGCTCCACAGAGGTCTCGCCAGACACCTAACTTTTTGCAGGCATTAAATGCAGGCATCCAGGGAACACGCGAACCTCAGAGAAGAGGAAGATGAGGAGCCTGCCGTTTCTGCAGTTTCAGAGAAATCACTGACCAGGCCACAGAGGTAGCGGACAGCGCTGACCTGCATCTTCCCAGTAGAAGCAGAGCAGGGAGGGTGGCTTTTTTCTTCCTTTTGCTTTACATATTTCAACGCTGTCTAATGGAATAGCAGGAACAAGGCCAAACAGCCCCACTGCTCCTGGCACTCAGGCCGAGGAACAGAAACATATTTTTAGTCAGCAGAGCAAGGCGTGATTCAAAGTGCCACAGGCCCAGGGGACAAGATGGGGAACCTACCACCTCTAGCGCGGGCTGGCTCGGAGTCACCTGTCTTGCTCCCGTGCCGGGTGTCGGGGTAGACAAAGAAGCTGTGCGAGGGCATGCGGGTCCAGTCTCTCCATTTTGCAACTCAGAAGACCTTCAGGGAGCCGCACCTTCTCCAGCAGTACAGATATTTTCTGCGGCCCTGGCTTCCCCGCTGATTGAGACACAGAGGGACGAAACCAGCCAGGGACCTTGTCAGATGCAGTTCTGGGGATGCGACCTGAGCTTCTGCGTTTCTAACCTGCTCCGAGCTGATGCGACACTGTGGTCCACCACCCGGCCTTTCAGCAGCAGGAGTTACAGCATCTCCAAGTGCTTTGCCTTATGAACACACAAGGGATTATCACATCCTAATCAGCCTCACAAAAGGCTCACTCGTTTAATTTAGCCAGCAATTAAACAGCTTCCAGATGCCGCGTACGCACATCAAGAGGGGAGAAAAGAAAGTCGGGTCTTGGTCTATCTTTTTAGCGCCACAGCGCTTGTGCCGGCACCTCACAGGAACGCTGTCTGTCTCACAAATGCTGTGGCCCTAAAGGTAAAAATCTCTCCACGGCCCAAGGAGCAGAGCGGTATGACAGCAGCCACCACAAACCCAACACTTACGAGGTGTCCGATGGTACCAAGCACCACGTGTTCATTCCGTGCCCCTCTGGGTCTGGCTGTGCCCTCCTCGTGTATACAATGGGTCAAGAACACATTTTTTCAACAAGGAAAATGAGACTGAGAGAGATTAAATCAACTGTCCAGGCCACAGAGAGTGAGTCAGTCTCCCCGCTGCCCCCGGCTCTCCTGCAGCCCCTCCACGCCTTGAAAAGGGTCCCGCTGGACAGCACGTCTCACAAGGACACAGGGCGTGTGGCCGGCATGAACTGAGGTCTGCAGGCTACACCAGGATTCATTAATGGTGCCTTCCCACCGAATCCCTCTGCTCAGCCTGCCCCGTCCCAGAGTCGAGAGAAAGATGTACACAGGTGAGCCAGGGAATTCTAAAGCCAGCAAAATCAAAATAAAGTAAAATCAAAACCAAAACCAAGCCGGGCGTGGTGGCGCACGCTTGTAATCCCAGTACTTTGGGAGGCGGAGATCGGAGGATCCGGGTTCGCGGCCAGCCTCAGCTCTCTCTCTCTCTCTCTCTCTGTCCCTCTCTCTCTACTTAGTGAGGCCCTCCGCAACTTCGTGAGACCCGGTTTCAAAATAAAGGATAAAAAAAATAGGGCCGGGGGTGTATCTCAGAGGTAGAATGCCCCTGGGTTCAATCCCCGGTACTGCAAAAAACAAAACAAAACAAAACAAAAAAAACAGCTGGGCATGGTGGCGCACGCTTGTAATCCCAGTACTTGGGAGGCTGAGACAGGAAGATCGCAGGTTCGCGGCCAGCCTCAGCTACTTCGTGAGGCCCTCGGCAACTTAGTGAGACCCTGTTTCAAAATAAAGAATAAAATAATCAGGCTGGGGGTGTAGCTTGGAGTAGGATGTCAATCCCCAGTACCGCAATAAATAAATAAATAAATACATTTTAAAAATCAAAATCAAAGTAAAGTAAATTGCAGCTGGAATAGAGACAGGGAATTCAGTATGGGCAAGGCCGCGCTCTGCTGGGAAGGCTGCGGGGAGCTCAGCTGGTGCGTCTGTAAAGACCTCAGGGCAGGCCCGAAGCCAGCCCGCGCCTGGACGTAACGGGTGCAGGGAGGGTGAGCTGGCTGCCTGGTCTCTGGGAAAGGCCTTCGCAGCTCAAGGGACAGCAGCGCAGCACCCGCCCTCTCTTTTTTGGTTGAGACCCCGAATATCTTTTCATTTCCACTGTTTTCGCTATTATAACCCAAGATTTCCTTTCATCTAATACTTGACATGACAACCAATTCCTCACTTTTATGCTGATTTTTGAGGTCTGGGGACGCTTATTTTTTTTTTTACACAGTGCCCTAAACGTAAACTGAGTCACCAAACTCACTGGCACAGAGACGAGCTTGCTGTCTCATAATTCAGGCAGCTTTCTTTAACGCCAGTTTATTCATCCACATTATAGCTTAACTACTAAGAGCAAGAAATCTACTTCTACGGTCCCTCTGAGCAGTAAAAAAAAACACCCATTTTTCCCCAAATTAAAGATAAGGCAAGAACCGGGCGTGGTGGCGCACACTTGTAATCCCAGTACTCGGGAGGCTGAGACCGGAGAATCACAGGTTTGCAGCCAGCCTCAGCTACTTAGTGAGGCCCTCTACAATTCAGTGAGACCCTGTTTCAAAATAAAGAATAAAAATAGGGCTGGGGGTGTAGATTGGAGGTAGAATGCCCCTGATTTCAATTCCCAGTACCACAAAATAAATAAATAAATAAATAAATAAATAAATAAATAAATAAAGCAAAACTTCTGGCTTTTAATTCTGCAAACAAGGCATTTGCCGCGATTGCTAGACCACAGGAAGCAAGGTCGTTCTTCACCAGTGAGCACAGGATCACCAGTTCTCCTGCCACCAAGTGTCAGCAAGACACAGCACAACCCGCCACACAGCCCGAGTCCCCAGACGGCTGCACTTACAGAAAGAGGGAGACCACGTGTGGAGAGGCAGCACCCAGGAATGGTATGGATGTCAGCTCATTATTATTGAGGTACCTGTAACAACAAGAAGAAATTCATCATTTAGAGCATTTAAATTAGTAGTTTGAAAATGCATACATACAAGGCAAATCAAAAAAACAACTGCCGAGTTAGCCCTAGTGACGCCATAGGCTAACTTTAGAAGAAAGATAAAGAAAGCCAGGTGTAGTGGCACACACCTTTAATCCCAGTACATGGGAGGCTGAGACAGGAGGATCACAGGGTCAAGGACAGCCTCAGCAAGTAGTGAGACTCTCATCAACCTAGTGAGATCCTGTTTCAAAATAAAAATAAAATAGGGCTGGGGGTGTAGCTTAGAGGTAGAATGTCCCTGGGTTCAATCCCTAGTAGCACACACACACACACACAAAAGATAAAGATCTACAGGTGAAAGCCAGGCATGGTGGCGCACGCTTGTAATCCCAAGTACTTGGGAGGCGGAGACCGGAGGATCCGTGTTCGCTGCCAGCCTCAGCTACTCAGTGAGGCCCTCCACAACTTTGTGAGACCCGGTTTCAAAATAAAGGATAAAAAATAGGGCTGGGGGTATAGCTCGGAGGTAAAACACCCCTGGGTTCAATCCCCAGTACCGCAAAAAAAAAAAAAAAGAAAAAAAAAGATCTACAGGTGAGTTTCTAAAAGGAGGGCAGTGTTGTGAGGTCAGAAACACCACCGTGCCCATCAAGCTCAGAACTCAACACTAACAGCCGAGGAAGAGTGAGAACAGCCCAAGATGCAGGGCCAGATTGAGCGTGCCCCCAGAGACCAGGAACCAGAGCACTCCTGCCGGGCGTGGTGGCGCACGCCTGTGATCCCAGCACTTGGGAGGCTGAGATAGAAGGAGCGCAGGTTCGAGGCCAGCCTCGGCAACTTATAGCAAGACTGTCAGCAACCTAGTGAGACCCTGTTTCAAATTAAGAAATAAAAAGGGCTGGGGTGTAGCTGAGAGATAGAATGCCCCTGCATTCAGTCCACAGACCCCCCCAAAACAGTGCTCCTGGTGGGTGAAAGCAGGCAGGAGGAATCTGGGAATCTGGGGAGAAGTGGCCGCCCCCTCCTGTTCTCTGCTGTTACCAAAGAAAGGGCAGCAGGCAGGAAAGAAAGAGAGACCACTCCTCACTTGCGTGGGGCTCTGAGGGGCTGTGGCACAGGGGCCAATTATTTCAGTGCCTCATCTGTGAAATAGCAAAGAACTAAGCCGGGCGTGGTGGCGCACGCTTGTCATCCCAGTACTTGGGAGGCTGAGACTGGAAGATCCAGGTTCGTGGCCAGCCTCAGCTACTTAGTGAGGCCCTGTTTCAAAATAAAGAATAAAAAATAGGGCTGGGGTGTAGCCTGGAGGTAGAATGCCCCTGGGTTCGATCCCCAGTACCACAAAAAAAAAAAAAAAAAAAAAGAAATAGCAAAGAACTCAGACTTTCATCCAGCTGCTCTGGACTCTGACGAAGTCTCTGGATCATCTTCCAGGAAAACAAACACACACAAACACACACTCACACACTTACACACACATACTCACACACATGCACACACACGTACGTACACACACACACTCACACACAAACATACACACACACACACACTCACACACATACACACGCTTTTACACACAGACATTCTGAAAATCCTCTGCAGACAAGACTTGCTCTCCCAGCCCCCATCCCGCTCGAATGCTCTAAATCTGTGCTTCCAAAGTTGATCTCTCTTAATGGAAGGGAAAGTCCACGAACCAAAACATGGCTGGCCCGCTCTGCCCCAGAGGCTCTGCAATCCGGCCTCCTTACATGGACATGTATTTCCAAATGTGGGAAGAGAATCCAAAATCAGACTTGCAATGTGAGCCCCAGAAGTCTAGAGGAAGCCAAGGACGGCGCGCAGGCTTGCTGCCGGGTGACGGGCTGGAAAGAAATCATGTTTGAGACGCAGAGTCCAGGGAGGGGAAGACTAGGTTACCTCGTCCTCCGCTTGTCAAGGGAGGGCCATCTTACACAGTGCATCGTTACCGGCCGGGGACGAGGCCACTCAAAGTGACAGCTGTGTTCATGCGAGTAGGGAGCTAGCCCTTGTCTGCCATCTTTGCAGAAATGAATCGGAGGAGAAAAAACAAATAAAGGGAAGGCCTTGAATTATCCCACTTGCTTTTTTCGGTGCCAAAGCCAGTCAGGGATGAGGTCTGGCAATTACTGGCCGCGGGACACAGATCCGCCTGTTTCAACAGCTTCGTGGCTGAGGGAGGCATCTGGCAGAGAGAAAGCAGATCCTATCATGTGGCAAATCCTTTCTCCCCTTAAAGAGCCCTTGTTGGTGTGTTGAAGCAGGCAATTAATTACTTTAACAGTCTCTTATCTGACTGCCACCTCTTATCTCTCCCAGCCCTGCTGTGATCCGTTTCCCATAATGGTGCAGGGGCACTGAAAACTCCCCATCAGCCTTAACCTCAACCAGTGAAAGCTTCGCAGCACCTATCAACTACTTACTAGAGATGAGACCTTCAGGTTTATCAGCGCAAGAAAAACGAAGGTCAAAGGCCTGTTGCCAATAAGGCAGCCTGCCTAAAAACTCCTCGTTTGTTAGAGATTTGTTCGAACACACACAGTATGGTGGTCACTTATCAAAGGCCTACTGTCTGCGGGGCCTGGCTCTAGCGCTTCTCAGTGTACAAACTCATCTTTGATCCCCGAGAAGTGGGGCCCGGAACATTACCACCACACCAATGAGCTGTTAAGTAATTTGACCAAAGTCACTGGTGATAAGTGGCAGGAACCGAGGGAGTCTGGCCCCAAAGTCTAGGTTCTTAACCACTACCCTCTATTTCCTTACAATTACAGCAAAAACTCCAAGCGTATTATGTAATGTAATCATCACAATGACTTTTGAGTTAGGTGCCAGTTACTACTGTTGTTTCCTACATTGTAGGAAATTCTCTAAGTCGGGTTTTTGTGTGTGTGTGTGTGTGTGTGTGTGTGTGTGTGTCACTGGGGAATGAACCCATGGGCATTCTACCTCTGAGCTACATCCCCAGCCCTATTTTTATTTATTTATTTTTCTTTTGAAACAGGTTGATGAAAGTGTCACTATTTGCTGAGGCTGTCCTCAAACCTGCGATCCTCCTGTCTCAGCCTCCCAAGTACTGGGATTACAAGCGTGCACCACCATGCGGGGTTTCTAAAGCTAGCCTGTGGTCATATGGTGGGGGAAGGGCGCACCACCAAGAAATGAACAAAGTATGAGTGCCAATCAGAGAAGAAGCTAACGGGTCCATAAGCCTGGGGCAGGCCGGAAAGCCCTTAATCCTTGAGGTAACAACACCCAAGTTGTTTTTCTACCTGCTCACAATCTGATTTCGTTTTGAAACAGAGAGCGTGGGCTTCTCCACAGGGGCGCTTGGCTGAGGCGCCTGGTCTCAGGCCAGTCCTACCGTACACATGACAAATGGCTCTGCCTGATTTCAAAGGAAGACGTGAGCGAGGGAGGGGGCACAGTGACATTTCACGTCTTGATGGACCTGTGGGGAGCGGGGCACGCAGGGACACCGGGCCAGGGCTGAAGATTAACGGGGCGCTGTGTATCTCGACGAGCAGTCCCACGTCAACAGGATCGGTCAGAAATAGCAGGCTCTAATCTCAACAGGGCCGCCTGATTTATGAAGAGGACAGTTGGAGCCCAAAGGAGAGACCCCCACGGCCTGCTTAAAAAAGAACTGCTGGAGCAATAGACGTCGCCAAGCTCCTCCGACACCGGCTTCTCCCTGGTCACCCTGTCCCCTGCTGCAAGGAGAATGTGATCTTCGTAAGGCAGGAGAGGCCAAAGCTACTCCGAGGCTCCAAGAGCTTTTTGCCAGACTGAAATAGAGACTGAGCAAAAATAGCAGCGCTGGAGTGGGAGGGAGAAGGCACAGGGACGCTCGGCGGAGTCTCCACGAGGACGCCAGGCTTCGGGATTAAGGCCCATGTCTGATGAAACCTCTGCGCTATCTGGGGTTATGCAATCTTCCACCCCTCACACCCTGCCCCCAACACCCCCCAACTTACTTCTCCCTTCCCCCTCCCAAGTTTGCTTCCATTCAAGCCCCTAACAAGCTTTCGGCGACGTCTGGCTTCTATAAAGCTTTTCCCGATGATTCAGGACCAAGAAGCACCTCGGATGTATCAGGCTGTGAGTCACAGCCCAGCCCTGGGCTGGAGGAGGTCTCAGTGGTCCACGGCTGCAGGGATCACGGGAGCCAGGGCAGGGCCTGGAGGTGGGACCTTTCCCACTCAACCCTGACGTCAGCTGGGGCTTTCTTGACCCTCGGCTTTCTCCCAAAACTCCCAGCTACTTGGCTTGGGTCAAAGGAAGTGATACATTTACTTCACAATACATCATCTTCATTTATTATCTTAAGTTTGGCTTTAACAAACACTTAGAAAACCCACCCAAAGAGTCATTGGGGGCTACAGCATTTTATCTTGCCATATTTATTTATTTATTGGGTAGGTGATTTAGGCACACCGTAAATTTTTCCAACTGTTTAAGGAAAAAAAAACTATTCAGTCCCCTGTTCTGCTAAGAGGACCTCCTTGCTGTGGGTGTGCACGGGTTTTTGTTTTACACAAGTGCTTGTGTAAGATGCACTCTTCTGTGCTGCTCTTTTTCCCTCAGTGATCTGTCTGGAGGGGATATTCACGAGTCTTTTATCCAGTTGCAGAGTAGTCCTCTGCTGGTCTGAATGGTAAGGGCGAACCATTTTATTTATTAATTTATTTAGCCAATTCACTCTTGTAGACAGTGTTTGTTTTGATCAACCCCGACTAGAGACAGAGCTTTAATAAATAGCAGTCGGGTTGGGAGTGGGTTGGAACTTTGGTTTTCTCCCTCTTCTCTTTTCCTTTCTTTTTCTTTTCTTTTTGCAGTACTGAGATTGGACCCAGGGCCTCAGGCACACCAGGCAAGTGCTCTCTACCACTGAGCTACATCCTCAGACCTTTTTGAAATTCTGAAACAGGGTCTCGCTAAGTTGCCCAGGCTAGCCTTGAACTTGCAATCCTCCTGCCTCAGCCTCCTGAGCTGCTGTGATGACAGGCATGTGCCACCACGCCTGGCTGGTTTTCTTAAGCGGGAGAAAGCCAGCAGTAGCAGGTAGCAGTACAGGTCTGGGAGTCAGGGCCACTTAATAACTGATGTTATACTTCAGCTACAGGAGAATAATGCATATGAAAATCGCTTTGGCAAGATATTGTGATATATAATTGCTGTAGAAGGTAGCCAAATAGAATTATTTTAGTATGATACAGGGAGTATGATACCGTCTTTCCTTGGTATTCCTGGGGGTTGGTTCTGGGAACCCCAGCAGATACCACATCTGCTCGAGTCCCTCACACAGGGCACTATTGGCAGAAAGCCTGCGCAATCCTCCTGTACACTTGAAATCATCTCTAGATTTAAAGACACTCTGCCAAGACACGGGCACAGAGCAGGCGTGCTGTAGAGGAGGCACACAGCTTGGTTCTCAACCCTAATTCTACCCTATCAACTTAACACTGCCACGTAGCCATGCTGGGCCGATGTTTCCCCTTTGGAGAAACGTAAATAATTCTAAGTACCAGCTCCATAGGATTCTGGCAGGATCGAGCTGAAATAATTAAACCTGAGAGTTTAGGGTACAGACAGGTATATGGGATATGATTAACAGGTGACAATTCACCTAACAGTCAAAAAACAGTGCTAGAAAACAATGCCCCTAAGCTGGGCGTGGTGGCGCACGCTTGTAATCCCGGTACTTGGGAGGCTGAGACCGGAGGATCGCAGGTTCGCGGCCAGCCTCAGCTACTTCATGAGGCCCTCTGCAACTTAGTGGGATGATTTCAAAATAAAGAATAAAAAATAGGGCTGGGGGTGTAGCCCAGAGGTAGAATGCCCCTGGGTTCAATCCCCAGTACTGCAAAAAAAAAAAAAAAATGCCCCTCATTATTTTCCCCTCCCTGGATCATACCCCCTCCTCATGCACACGCGCACCTACATGCACATGGAGGTGGAGGAGTAGCCTGAGACTGAGCGGAGGGGCCATAAACACCCCCGGCGGGGCACGCGCCCCTCAGAGCAGTCTGGGCTGGTGGCCCGTGGTGCCCAGCGGCAGCAATGTGATCTGGCCGTTGCCCGGTGTATAAATAGCCCTCTTATTATAGAAGAGCGGCCAGCGCCCTGGGCAGGGCCCTCCGGGTGGGCTTTCCCCAGGGCTGTGGGCAGTGAAGAGTGTGGCACTGGAAGCAGCTGTGCAAGTGTCCCCGGGTCCCCCAAGGGCCTCTGAGGCCTTGGCTCCTCCTCCCACCAGCCCACAAGGGTGTGAGGTTCCAGGGCCTCCAAATTTAAACCCCCGCTGAAGCCACCCCCCGCTCCTGTGCCAGCCGGTGGCTCTGAGGACTCCGCGGGCTCAGGACAACGGGCCGCTCCTGGAAACACTTGGCCTGGCTCTCAACAACGCTGTCCACTGCGACTGTGTGGTGCTGGGGTGAACCCAGGGGCGTTCTACCTCCGAGTTACACCCACGCCCCAGCTCTATTTTTTATTTTGAAACAGGGTCTCGCTAAGTTGCTGAGGGTTTCTCTAAATTGTTGAGGCTGGCCTCGAACCTGCCATCCTCCTGTTTCAGCCTCCCCTGCACCATCACACCTAGCTCAAACTGCAACTTTGTGTCTTTTCCTCCATATGCTCCCCTCCTCCCACCACTCACTCCTGACCCTCTTTCTAGCTCCAGGTTATAATAGTAATTCCCTTAGGGATGCCAGGCATGGTGGAGAATGCCTGTAATCCCAGTATTTAGGAGGCTGAGACAGGAGGATCACAGGTTCGCGGCCAGCCTCAGCTACTTCGTGAGGCCCTCCGCAACTTAGTGAGACCCTGTTTCAAAATAAAAAAATAAAATACAGGGCTGGGGGTGTAACTCAGAGGTAGAACGTCACTGGGTCCAATCCCCAGTACCGCCAAAAAAAACACCCCAAATCCTTTAGAGACAGTCCCTAGGGTTGTCTGTCGACAAGTGAGAAGTTGCGCCGCTCTGGGTGCCGTGAATTCGGCACCCTCGACAGGCAGGGGGTGACTCGGGGGACAGGAGGAGGCCACGGTGGTGAGCGGTTCACCAACCAGCCCATAAGATGTGTCGTTTCAGCCTCGCTCTCAGCCAGGGGCTGCACAGCTCCAAGAGCAGCAGAGAAGGGCAGCGCCACCACGGCCTCTGCCAGGGCCAGCCTGCGCCGCTCCTCGTCAGTGACACGGTGCTGACGGTGTGCTGGCACGTCGATGTCACAGAAGAGGGAAAGGAAACACTGCAGAAGGAGCGCAAGTAACCTGTCCAGCTGTCCAGGGACACGGACACAAACCCATCACCGGAACGCACATCCAGTCCTGCTTCACACTACAGTGAGCGTCCTCCCCCACCCCACCCTACTGCAGCCGCAGGTGAGGTCGCCATCTTGCCTCTCCCAGACTCTGGAAGGCAGTGCTGCCAGAGAGGGGGCGGGGCAGTAGTCCTGCAGCTTCCAGCTGGAGGGCATAAAATCTGGCAGCAGGGAGAAGAGGGAGAAGAGGCTGGAGGCCAAGGGAGTGAAACCAAATGAGAGTCAAAAGCCTGTCTGAAGCCGGGCGCGGTGGCGCACGCCTGTAATCCCAGTACTTTGGAGGCTGAGTCAGGAGGATTACAGGTTGGAGGCCAGCTTCAGCAACACAGACTTAGGAGCTTAGAGGGACCCTGTTTCAAAATAAGAAATAAAAAAAAGGGCTTAGGGTGAAGCTCGGAGGTAGAATGCCCAGGGTTCAATCCCCAGCCTGTGCGTGTATACACACACACACACACACACACACACACACACACGCCTGTCTGAGCAAGAACAAGGGAGTTACAGGGACCAGCACAGAAAATGCTCCCCAAAGCATCTACCGCGTGCCCAAGGTCAGGATAAAGGCTATGTTAATGTGAAGTTTTAAAAAATTTCTAGTCAGGCACAGTACCTGTAATCCCAGTACTTGGGAGGCTGCGGCAGGAGGATCGCAGGTTCAAGGCCAGCCTCAGCAACTTAGCAAGACCCTCAGCAACTTAGCAAGACTCTGTTTCAAAATTAAAAAGGGCTTAGGGGAAGCTGGGAGGTAGAATGCCCCTGGGTTCAATTCCCAGTATCAAAATATATCAAAGTGCATGTGAAGCAAAATCCATGATGAACAAAACATCAAAACTGGAAATCAAGACAGGAGCAGCAACTGCCATTCTAGAAGCTGAGCCTGTCCTGAGCAAGGTGTGTGTATTTTTCTCACAGTGAATTTGTGTATATATGTATATGTATGTTTTGGGCATTCATTTTCATTTTCTTCAATATTGCTCAAAATACCGGTTATCTCGACTACTGAGTTTTGGTGCCCCCGGGACTCCTGTGCCTGAGCCAAGTGTCCCGCTTGCCTCTCCCAGTGCCACCCCATTTGTAGATCTCACTTGATCCTGCACCCCCAGCTCCCAGGACAGTACCTGGCCAGAGCAGGCGCTCCACACTATTAAACGAAAGCTTCGAGGACGCCAGAGGAGATGCCCTGATTTTAATTCTGTCCAACTCTAAAAAGAAACCACCCGCCAGGTGTGGTGGTGCACGCCTTTAATCCCAGTCCTGGGTGGCTGAGACGGGAGGATCGCAGGTTCGAGAACAGCCTCAGCAAGTAGTGAGACTCTCATCAACCTAGCGAGACCATGTTTCAAAATAAAAATAAAAGCCGGGCGTGGTGGCGCACGCTTGTAATCCTAGTACTGGGGAGGCTGAGACAGGAGGATCGCAGGTTTGAGGACAGCCTCAGCAATTTAGTGAGGCTCTCAGCAACCTAGTGAGACCCTGTTTCCGAATAAGTAAAATCGGTCTGGGGGTGCAGCTCGGAGGTAGAATGCCTCTGGGTTCAATTCCCAGTACCACAAAAAAATAATAAATAAATAAAAATAAAAAATAAAATATGGGGCTAGGGGTGGAGCTTGGAGATAGAATGCCCCTGGAGTCAATCCCCAGGTCTGTGACTGACGCAGCATGTGAACATAGTCTAACCACAGGCACCAAGACAGCTTGGATCGTGAACCCAGCTGGCCCTGATGGGCCAGGCTTGTCATCCTGAGTGACTGTGACTCTCCAGCCATCCGCCAGAGCTCTAAGCTCCAGCACCCCAGAGTGTGACTGTCACTGCGGAGCTTCCAAGAGGTGACTAAGGTTAACTGAGGCCGTTTGGATGGGTCCCAGGCCAATATGGCTGCCGTCTTTATAAGAGGAGGAAATCAGGACACACTAAGAGACAGCGGGGACTCGGGCACACAGAGGAAAGGCCCAGGGAGGACACGGTGGCTGCCGGCACTCCGACCTTGGCCCTCCAGCCTCCGGAACCGTGAGAAATCAATTTCTGTTGCTAAAGCCAGCAGCCTCTGCCAATTGTCATTGAGACTCTGACAAACTAACACAGTGACCCCCTTCGAACCTCCTTTTCCCAGCGCCTGGCTTATTGACCCTATGGGGAATGGAGGTCCTGGACAAAGAGTTTCCAAGGCGCCCCAACTCTGATGTTCCTTGAACTCTGGAATTCTAAACCTTTTTTAAACAAGCCCGAAATCATAAATGCCAACTTGGAAAGTTTGGAGATGGAGGTAGAGAATGCAGATATTCTGCAAACTGCACCAGCTGACCACTTTATATTTTCTATAGATAAGCCATCAATGATGCAGCCAAAGAATAAAAAACAAGGACTTTTACCAACCGCTTATAATACAAATGTATAAAGAATATACCTAATACTCTCTAATAGAAATCTCTAATAATAGAAGCACCAGAAATCCATGGATAGTAGCTTTCTATAAAAAATTAAAATAGGGCCAGGCATGGTGGTGCACACTTGTAATCCCAGTACTTGGGAGGCTGAGACAGGAGGATCACAGGTTCATGGCCAGTCTCAGCAACCTTGTGAGGCCCTCTGCCAACTTAGTGAGACCTTGTTTCAAAATAAAACATAAAAATAGGGCTGGGGGTATAGCTCGGAGGTAGAATGCCCCTGGGTTCAATCCCCAGTACTGAAAAAAATAATTAAAATAGGATATACAAGAATTTTAATTTGTATGATAAAGTGTTTGAGAATATAAGGATGAATACGTAAGACCATAATATATAGTTTGATCTTAAAATTACATGTGTACAGGTATATATTTTCTACTAATGGTTCACAGTGGTCATGCCTGGATGGTAATACTGGTGATTTTCATTAGTCTTCACAAATTTCTCTAGTTGTCAATTTTTTTTTACAGTATGTATGTATGTATCACTTATATGAAAGCTTCTGTAAAATCCCTGTGGAGCTAAAACTCCTTATAATCCCAACCTCCATGTCAAAGGCAGAATTCTTTGTGTTAAAAAGAAAAGGTCTGAGTCCTGCATTATAGGGCCCTGTAAGAGGCGGTAGGTTTAGCACCCAAAAGGCAGTTACGTCTCACCCTGTTTGCAGGCGGAGGGAAAAGGCAAGCCTCCACTGTCCGTCCATTCTTCTAGAACTGACCCTAGGACACGGAGGGGTGGGCTGGCATCGCACGCCACTGTGAGTAGGCACTCCAGCTCCAGGGGACTATGAGAAAGTGCCAGCCCTGATGTGCCCCCACACGAGCAGGGCCTCTCCTAACGCCTGCCTGCCGGCGTGATTTCCGGTAACTCAGGCCTCTCGCAGCCTGCCTACGAAGGGAGCGCCTTCAGAGGGGAGCTGAGTAAGTGCCGCTGCCTCCTTATCCACAGGGGGACACACTTCAAGACCCCCAGTGCGATCCTGAAACCACACAGAGTACCGAACCTACATATGCTATGATTTTACCCCATACAACATACCTATGACAACGTTTTTGGTTTTTTGTTTTGGGGGGTTAGTTTTGTTTTGGTACTGGGGACTGAACCCAAGGAGAGTCTACCTCCAAGCCATACCCCCAGCTTGGAACAGGATCTTACTAAGTTGCTGAGGCTGGCCTCGAATGTGCAATTCTCCTATCTCAGTCTCCCAAGTACTAGGATTACAACATGCGCCACCATGCCTGTCGACAAAATTTAACTTAAAAACATAGTAAGAGATTGACAACAGTAACTAGTCACAAAATAGAACAATTATTACAACATACTGTGATCAAACTCAAAATATCTTACTATACTTTCACCTTCTCTCTTGAAGGAAGCATTTTACAGCTCTTCTTTGGCATGTCCAAACTGCCACTTCATTTCTCTGGAGCTTTGGGACCATTATTATGTAAAATAAGAGTTACTTAAACTGGAACACTGCGCTACCAGGACAGGACGGTCATCCCGCTAGCTGTGATGATCACTACGCGACTAATGAACAGGTAGCATAGACAGCGTGGATACAGTGTGAGCAGGTAGCATGGACAGCGTGGATACAGTGTGAGCAGGCAGCATATACTGCGTGGATACAGTATGAGCAGGTAGCCTGTAGAGCGTGGATACAGTGTGAGCAGGTAGCATGGACAGCGTGGATATAGTGTGAGCAGGTAGCATAGACAGCGTGGATACAGTGTGAGCAGGTAGCATGGACAGCGTGGATATAGTGTGAGCAGGTAGCATGGACAGCGTGGATATAGTGTGAGCAGGTGCAGGATATACTGCATGGATACAGTGTGAGCAGGCAGCATATACTGCATGGATACAGTGTGAGCAGGTAGCATAGACAGCGTGGATACAGTGTGAGCAGGTAGCATATACTGAGTGGATACAGTGTGAGCAGGCAGGATATACTGCATGGATACAGTGTGAGCACGTAGCCTGTACAGCATGGATACTGTGTGAGCAGGTAGCATATACATCACACTAACTATAACAATACTCAACTTAAAACTTAAGTATTATTTATTCTGGAATTTTTTATTTAATATTTTCAGGCTGAGGTTGACCATGGGGAACTGAAACCACAGGTAAGGGGGGACGGTGCCTTCTCAAATGCTCCTGCCCACAAGCCCAGGTCCAGGCCAGTGGGAACACCTGCTTCTGCATAGTGAGAGGATTCTCCCCAGAGCTCTCCACCCCTCCACCCTCCAGAGGTTTGGGGGAAGCACTCACACTTCCTGTAGATTTGGCAAGTCCTCAAAAGCAGCAGGGTCAATCTCAGAGAGTTTGTTGTAACTCAGGTTTCTGGTAAAGAGAGGAAAAAAAGAAATCAATATTTGGCACTGTACCCAAGATTAAGGAATCTTGTCCTCTCCCCAAAAAATCCAAGCCCTCTCCCTCATAATTTCCCATCCCATGTGCTGTTTAAAGTAACATTATCAATACTGAGATTTACAAATAGACCCCCTCCCTCTCTACTTGCATCCATAAACAAGGTGCTCAAAGTAAGGATGCAAAAACACAAATCACTGAAGGTAAGCTAACCTCAAAAGGATTTCAATCAATGTCAACTTATTACCCAGCAACTTATAAAGAAATTCTAAGGTGAACCAGTCCTCTATCTATTTATTAAAGTATCTGGATCCAAATACTTTACACCACACATCGAGACTAAGGCCATTTCTTTCTTTCTTTTCTTTTCTTTTCTTTCTTTCTTCCTTCCTTCCTTCCTTCCTTCCTTCCTTCCTTCCTTCCTTCCTTCTTTCCTTCCTTCCCTTCCTTCCTTCCTTTCTTCCTTTCTTTCTTTCTTCTTTCTTTCTCTCTCTCTTTCCTTCTCTCTCTCTCTTTCTCTCTCTCTCCTCTCTCTCCTTCCTTCCTTCCTTCCTTCCTTCCTTCCTTCCTTCTTTCCTTCTTCCTCTTTCTCTCCCTTTCTCTTCCTCTCTCTCCCTCTCCCTCTCTCTCTCTCTCTCTCTCCCCCCACCCCCCAGGGATTGAGCCTAGGGGCATTCTACTTCCAAGCTACACCCCCAACCTCTTTATTTTTTGTCTTGAAACAGGGTCTCGCTAGGTTGCTAAGGGTCTCCTACTTTGCTGAGGCTGTCCTCAAACCCACGAGCCTCCTGTCTCAGCCTCCCAAGTACTGGAATTACAGGCGTGCGCCACCATGCCCAGCCCAAGGATATTCTTTTGGCGGTACCAGGGATTGAACCCAGGGGCATTCTACCCCAGGGCTACACTCTCAGCCATATTTTTTATTCTTTATTTTGAAACAGGGTCTCACTAAGTTGTGGAGGGCCTCACTAAGTAGCTGAGGCTGGCCGCAAACCCGGATCCTCTGGTGTCAGCTTCCCAGGTACTGGGATTACAAGCATATGCCACCACGCCGGGCTCCAAGGCTATTCTTAATGGCAGTTTTTATTAATGTTTTAGTACAGCATCGACATTAGGCAGTAGTAGAGAAAAAGAGAGGAGGGTGCTGACCCTTCCTGTCTAAACCAGTGATTCACAACCAGGGACAATTCAGCCCCCGGAGGACCTTTGGTGGTCACGACAGAGGAGAAAGGGGAGGCACTGCTGTCTGGGGGGTAAAAGCCAAGGATGCTGTTAAACATCTGGCATGCACAGGCAGCCCCCACAACAGAGAAATATCCAGCTCTGAATGTCAGTACTGTCCAGAGACTAAGAAACCTTGGTCTAAACAAAAATGTACAACTGAAAATTGCCAGATGCACAAAGTTCAAGTGACTGTTTAAAAAAGGAATGCTGCAGGGTTCAGAACCACAAGGTTATTTATGAACATGGTATTCCTACCATCAATGAATAAGTGTTGGGAATGACAGTCACACAGGAGAAAGGACCAGCTGTTAGGAATTCATGGTGGTGACAACAGGCAGGGAAAGCCCCCGCGAGCCGTCTTCTCAAGATGACAGCGTCCCTCCCACTTGCTCAGAACCACACCTGCCTCCCCTGCATCACCAGCAAAGAACAAGCCAGGCCTGCTGGGTCGGCTGAGCTTCTTGACCCTAACCCTGACCCAGACCAGCTCAGTCTCCAGGGACAGAAGTCACAGACATGGTCCAAATGAGCCCCAAACTCTCACTCTGCTCTGTGGCCCTGCTGTTCCCCGCCACCAGTCTACCGAGCCCGTGTATGCCAGAGGCTAATAGTTTTCAGCTATTAATTCCATCGACATTACTGCCGATCAACAGGACCACTAATCATGAGTTTGAAGTCTGTCTCTTCAAGTGGCAACTATCTTTTAAAGTTACTCCAGAGACATTTCAATCAATACTAACTACAGCTGATAGCCATTTCACTGCGAACTGAAAGACATTCATCTAAATAAAAGTCAAACTGCACTTGAGACTAATGGTACATCTGCGCGCACGACACAGCCTAAATTAAAAGCAATTTGTCCAGAGATTAAGTTACCATAAAGACTGAAGGTGGTAATTCTTTAAACCACATACTGAAGTCAAGTGTGAGCTTGCCTGTGCTTGGGGGTATTTATTAATGGGTATGCAGAAATCCACAGGTTAGACCAGGGAAAGAAAACCCGCTGACTAAGAGAATGCCCCACGTCAGAAAAAGGACTGGACTGGCTGAGATTTTCTTCAATTCTGAGCAGATTATCATACATGGGGTACTGTTTCGGGGTGGGGGATACTGGGAGCTTAAGACTGTAGCTTCTGTGAGCTGGAGGAGACGTTGGAGAAAGGCTCAGAAACCATGAAGGAGAGAGGCGAGAAGGGCAAGCTGGGTGTGCAGCTGGCAGACTGAGGTGAACACTGGGGTGCCCGCCCACCCAGGGCACGTGCCCCTCAACTCCAGAAACAAGGGCCGGTGCAGGCCAATCACCTCCGTTTACCTCAAATCTGAATTCTTACAGGAAATCTTTTCAATTCTTTAAAAGAGAGAGAGAGAAAGAAAGAGAACTGGGCGTGGTGGTGCACACCTGTAATCCTAGTACTTGGGAGGCTGAGACAGGAGGATCACAGGTTCGAGGACAGCCTCAGCAAGTAGTGAGGCTCTCATCAATCTAGCAAGACCCTGTTTCAAAATTAAAATAGGGCTGGGGGTGTAGCTTGGGGGTAGAATGCCTCTGGGTTCAATCCCTGGAACAGAGAGAGAGAGAGAGAGAGAGAGAGAGAGAGAGAGAGAGAGAAGTGAACACAAACGAACCCAGGATGGCCAAACAAAAGCTGCCTGCCAGCCCATCTGGCCTCAAGACTGTCAGGTTTTGCTCCGATCTGGCCTCTGGCTCTTGAAGTTGTTGCTTCAGAGAGAGGGGCTTGTTTCGGCGCTGGGTGGCCAGGGTAGAGCGGGGCTCACCAGGTCTTGTGCAATTAACTGGTGGCTCCATTTGGGCCGTCTGAAATGAAATCACTTCCCTCCCTCCTACCACCCAGCGAGCGTCCATATTCTTTAGCAACTGAGAATAAAACCCTCTGCAGCCACAATGCCCTTCAGATCTGCCTTGCCCCGAAAGATCAGACAACATCTATCTAAAGTTCAGAAATGCTCTAATAATTCTCTTGCTAGATCAGGCTACTTGAGAAAAGGGGCTTCCCTAAGCTAGAATTTTCCAGAAACCAAGCAGCATCAGGACTTAATTGTGAGATGGCAGCAAGCAACCACAAAGCTGAAGACACGTTTAAGTGGGAATGGTAGTGGGTTTTTGAGTTTCAATGAGCTAGAAAAGCCACGGTATCAGCACACAGGTGCCGGGGGCTGTCTAGAAAGGGGAAGTGGCCTCCCAGAGCACCCAGGGCCACACAGAGAGAGCAGGGCGCTGGCGCTCACGACTCTAGGAACACTTCCCGCCTCTGGACACAGAGTGGCCCTAGCTTTACGTTTGAGAAGTGGTCCTGAAACCCAGAACAAGCTGCTGAGCCAAGAACGCTTTATCAGGAAATGAGGAAAAGAACTGACTACATCCCCCTGCTGAATATAAGAAGAAATAAAATCCTCATAGACACGTTCTCATTGGCCCTTTTGGGGGAGACAAAATCTCAGCGGATTTTTTTTTGGATTGTGGTAAAGTGTGTACAACATATAATTTACCATTTTAACCATTTTTAAGGGTGTTCGGTGGCATTACATACATTCACACTGTGGTGTGAGCACCACCACATCGAGAACTTTCTCCATATCCCGAACTGAAACTGTGTACCCATCAAACACGAACTCCCGCTCCTGTCTGACCCGCCCCCGGCAGCCAGCACTCCACGTGACTCTATGCTCCCACGACTCTAGTCCCGCATGCAAGAGGAACCATCAAATATCCGTCCCGAGTCAGGGCTCTTCCACTCGGTACAAATTATTCAAGGTTCAACCATGGTACCCCATGTGTCAGAGTTTCCCTTCTTTTTAAGGCTGAATAATATTCCTTTATATGAACATACTGCATTTTGTGTATCTACTAATCTGTTGACAGACATGTGGGTTGTTCCTACATTAGACTGCTGTGAATAATGAAAACTGCTAGGAACAGTGGTATATGTTTTTCAAAATAAAAAAAAATTACACAAAGTTTTTTTAACCCTTTGGCTGATATGCTCACTGATAACACTCATTTCTCAAAGGTTAAAGAAGTATGCATGCTCAGCCCAAGAGGCTCTGCAGAAAGAAGGATCAGTTCTCACCTCGGATCTCCAGGACAATCAAAGGGTTAATCAGTGAACAGTCCTAAGGGAAGCCTGTCTCCCAGGTGGCAGTACACACACACACACACACACACACAGAGAGAGAGAGAAAATATCTCACTTATTTCTAAGAACTTGCTCGCCCCTTCCCAGGCCTGACATCTGAATGGGTCTTCAGTGGCAGGTTTCAGATTCTCCTGTCAAAACAACTCCTGTGCCGGCAGGACAGCCGCTGTCGAAAGCATTTCTGCACCTTTCAGTGAGCAGCACAGAGCCGGCGAGGAAAGGGACCTCGGGGAATTCAGCTCCTGCCAATCGCAGCTTTCATTAAACATTTTGTCAGCCACTGTCATAACACAAATTCTCCCTGTTCCTGCACAAAGGGCGCGCAGATCTTTGAACAATTGAGCCCAGCTTTAGATAGCCTTTCGGCTAATCTGCTGAAAGATGACCGTGCGGCCCACCGTTTGCGGAACACACAAGAGGCCCCTCTGCAGAGCGCGGCTCAAGTTCTACCCAGGCGTGTCTGAAAAGTGAGCTGCTGAACAAGGCACCATGCGGCGTGCTCCCCAACCCACCGTGCTCCCCAACCCACTATGCTCCCCAACCCACCGTGCTCCCCAACCCACCATGCGTGCAGCTGAAGGCTTCCCGCCGCTCTCTCCACCAGACCACCAGCCGTGTGGCCACGGATATTTAAACTAGTTAACACTAACGAAAATTACAAATGCAGTTTCCCGGTCACAGGAGCCATGTTTCAGGTGTGCAGAGCTGTGGCTAGTGGCCGCCTCAATACATGATGTAGATGGGCATTTCCATTGACAATGGAATTCCTTGTCAACGGTGCTGAATCTAGGTCATAAAGCAATCAATAGATATCTCTAAACCTTGAGAGATAATCAACATACATTGACAAGTGAAATGGGACCTTCAGAAGAAACTTGGATTTTAAAACTAAACCTCAGAAGCCTAGTGCGGTGGTGCACACCTGTAATTCCAGTACTCGGGAGGCTGAGACAGGAGGATCGCAGGTTCAACGCCAGCCTCGGCAACTTAGCGAGGCTCTCTGCAACTTAATGAGACCCTGTTTCAAAATAAAAAATAACTAAAATAGGGCTGGGGGTATAGCTCGGAAGTAGAACGCCCCTGGGTTCAATCACTGTACCATACACACAAAAATAAATAAAGTAAGTCTTAGGGGCTAAGGGTTTAGTTCAGTGATACAGCACTTGCCTGGCATGCATGAGGCCCTAGGTTCAGTTCCCCAAAGCCACACCGAAAAATAATACAGAATTATTAATAATATTGGTAATAATAAAATAAATAGGGATGGAAAGTGGAGCTAAGTGGTAGAGAACTTCCCTAGCATGTGTAAGGCCCTGGGTTTGATCCCCAGTACTGCAAAAACAAAATAAAAATAAATCTCAGAGCTTTACTAAAAATTCCAGAGCTTTACTGAAAAATGTGGGAAAGTAGTGGGGATGGGAAATGTGTACTGCTATTAACCCAAGTCCCTTAAGCACACACAGTTATAATCATCCCAACAGGGGAAAGGGGCTTCGAAAGCTCAAGTCCTGCGAAAGACACTCTTATTAAAAACCCGGTTCGTTGCTGGGCATGGTGGCGCACACCTGTAATCCCAGTACTCGGGAGGCTGAGACAGGAGGATCGCAGGTTTGCGGCCAGTCTCAGAAATTTAGCAAGATCCCCATTTCAAAATAAAAAATAAAAAGGGCTCAGGTGTAACTCAAAGGTAGACAGCCCGGGGTTCAATCCCTAGTACCCAAACAAAACAAAACAGAACCGCCCTGCGTGTAATCCTATAGACTTAATCGGTATTCACATAATCTGACCAGCACCTTCCTGGATTACAGCCTGAGCCACACATTACAAACTTGGCAAAGGCTCTTCAAAGCTGGCGGACAATAATTCATTGACTTCTTGGAAGTTGCAAGACGAGAAGTTCCGTTTATTTTTGAGTAAGCTGTGGCGGGAAATACCCCACCTGGGCAGACAACCTAACTATCAGCGCTTCATCCCCAAAGCCAGCATTGCTTGATCGCTCACAGGAAAACCTCTAGCTGAGAGGACCAGCAAAACGCACGGTTCCATCTTCAACGCCAACGGGACGGTAACTCCGAGTGGAGGGAGCTGGTCCCCAATCGATGACAAGCATTCCCTGAGGAATGACGTTTTCCTATTCACCCTATTTCGTATTACTCAACCCTGGCTCAGGAAAGAGGTAGAGACAACCCGATGGCCCGATGTCTGCGCCCCAGCGGGCGCCCAGGGCTGACCTGGGAAACTCCTCCACTCATCCCTGCCTCAGACCTGCACTGTCTGCTGCCCTACCCCCAAGAGGAAATCACCTGCTTAGAACAAATTGGGGAAAGTGACTGGTCCTCAAGATTTTAAGGGGTGGGCTGGGCATCGGCAGCACATGCCTGTAATTCCAGGATTTGGGAGGCCGAAACAGGAGGATTGCAGGTTCGAGGCTAGCCTCAGCAACTTAATGAGGCCCTCAGTGACTGAGCAAGACGAGTTTCAAAATAAAAAAATAAAAAAGGGCTGGGGGTGTAGCTTGGAGGTAGAATGGCCCTGGGTCCAATCCCCAGTACCACACACACACACACACACACACACACACACATAAAGATAAAAAATAAAAAAGGGCTGGGGGTGTAGCTTGGAGGTAGAACACCCCTGAGCTCAATCCCAGTAAAAGAAGATTTCAAGGGGTGTCACAGAGGAAGAACATACGACCTGGTAACGTTATTTAATCCCTTAAACCGTTAAGACTGTTTCTGCTGTGTTTGTACCTTCGGAAGAATTACACGTAATACACACCAAATTCCAATGAAATCACCACATATGTTCCCTAGACCCATGTTGTAAGGTTTTATGAGAATCGGGGATTTTTTAAACCCTGGGCTATAGGCTCTCCTTCCCTTTTTTTCTGATGAGATGCTTTCTCTTGTTAACCACACCAGCAGCCTGATAATGCACATTACAGGCTTATGTTAAGGTTGATGAAATTGGAGCTGAAGCACGTCCCCCTCCCCCCACGCCCCCCCGACTCCTGCTCAGGAGAGGGCTGGGTGCCTGCCCAGCGGTCTCACGACACCTACACTGAATGGTGACAAGTCACATTCTGGGAATAATCAGATGAAAAAGGACTGGATTGCGACACCATCCTACGGCTGATTTTCTGAATTCTGGGTCAACAGTATTTCAGGAGGTCTGTAATGAGTCACGATTATTTCAATTTCTTTATTTATTGGGGCATTGTAATCATACATCTTGATGAGTTTCAGGGTGGTGGAAGTATACATGCACACATCGCTCAATGAGCCCTCCCCCAATTCCCACCCCTATTCCCTCCCCCCTCCCTCCTTGTGCTCAGCATAGTAGTAGTTGACTTTGATAAGTGCGTGTATGTATATCCTGTGCATTAGAGTGTATATTACACAGACCATTCTCTATGTGAATGAGGGAGGCCTGCAGGTGACTCCAAAGAAGAGATAACACACAGGAGCCACAGGAGAACTCGGTCACCGCCCATTTCCGCTCCTCAAAGTCAGCTGAACCAATCAGCGTCGGCGTCTGAATCCCAGTGCTCCTGCCCCTCCCAACCCCAAGAGGTCTGGCATGCTCCTCTCCCCATCCCGTGTTTCTTTGATACAGGTAGACATCCTTTTCCTCTAGCACCCAATAAAAGCCAGATTTAACACACGCTGGAGCAAGTGTCTACGAAGCAAAGTGTGCTGTGATCAATTCTGATATAAATTAGGCTGAGATTAAGTTGGTGACCGGAAGGAGTTCAGAACCTACGGTGACGTAAGAGCTCCAACCAAACAGCAATGGGCAAAGCCCTCCTACGGCTAGCGTCCCGCAAGGGCCGGCCAGAGCTGAGAACAGGAGCTCGCGGGCCAGCGTGAGGCTGCAGGGAAACCTGCTTCTGATCCAAGGGGATTTGTAAAGACCTCGAGTTCTCACCAATAAATAAGTATGTTTCTGTTTCTCTTGAGGATAATCACTGGGCCGGGGTTTCTGGTATGGACAATGATGGGCTCTGTCCATTTAGCAAGCGCTCCGCTGGCCACAGACCCCACCGCTCCTGCCTGTCTCTCGCCCAGGCCCTCTTCACTCGGTGGTAGTTTCAAACCGGCTCCTATTTGAGTCTGTCATCCCGGGATGGAGAACATTAAATCCAGAAGACTTCCAGAGCCGGGCAGACCGGAGGATGAGCACTGCTTATCAGAAGACACAAGACCTCAGCTAGCCCTGAAGAAAAGGATGAGTGTGTTCTTTGAGGAACGGAGCTGGCAAACACAGCCAGGAACATGAAAGAAGACGCCGAGCACATTAAGTAAAACAAATAAATAGGCCACGAAATCGGGACCTCCTCAAAAGGAAGGGGGCAAGACACAACCAATTTTAGGGCCACGTGGAGAGGAGCAGCCCTGGGCCGCCAGCCCCACAACCCAAAGGGCGGTGGGTTCTAGGGTTATGTCAGCCGTAACAGATCCAAGCGCCAAGTTCCCGGGAATGGTGGTCTCCGGGGCCAGTAAAGCCGATTGCCCTAGGAGCGGAGCATCTCACCCACCCGCTTAACGGCTTCAGCCGAACTAATCCAGAGGCGCCACTGTCTCCTCGCCGTCTCCAAAGGCAGCAGCGTCTGCTCTCTGTATCACACCTCAGAACGGGAGAGGCTAGGATCTGGTTTGCCTACAAAATCCAAGCCAACGAGGGATGGAGTAATTAGGCGTAACGTGGCTTCTGCTACTTAAGCATGCTGGTGGAGGCCCGTACTGAGGGGAAGCCCACACATTTCCCCTAACAGTCCCTCGTTAACATGGCCCGTGCATCATTAACTCCGAAGGATTCATTAATTTAATTAAGAAGAGGCACGCTGCACACCAGCTCCGCAGCTGGACACTTTACAAGCAAGAGGCATTGGAGCAGGGACCCCTCCCTGCCACCGGCCTGCCCAGCCCACCAACCTGCCCCCAGCAGGTCGCCATTCCGTTTTGCTATTAGGGAAATGCTTCCCAGAGACTTAGAAATGTGGGAGGAGGGGGCAGGAAGTCTGGTCACCCAGGATTGCCCCTGTCCCGACTCTGTCTGTTCCATAAAGAAATCACAGTCACTCTTTCAGAGGCCTTAAGCTCTACAGGACTTTGCAAAACTGTCACTTGCACAATAGCCCCCACTGCACCCCACCATCTGCACAACAGAGGGGGGCTGCGCCTCAGAGGCAGGCGCTCCCTGTCCCCGGGGTGGCCCTGAGAGCAGAGGGGCGTCCATCCTGACCCGGGGACTGGAGAGCTCGTGCCTCCGGCTCAGAGGCCAGACCTCCGTCTGAGGCATGGAGGAGGGCTCCTCTAAAGGAGACCATGCTGTGCCGGGCAGAAAACAGACTTCTGCCTCTGGAGTACTGGAAATGATGGAGAGAAGGGGCAGGAAGTGAGGGCCGGATGGGCTGGGAAAAAAGAAGCGCTGTTGTAGCGGACGACCTGGAATCCTGGTTCTCCGGACGACCTGGAATCCTGGTTCTCCAAGTGCTGCGGCAAGGCCACAATGCCCCTCGGGTCACAGGTTCCCGTTTTCCTTTGCTAACACCTCCACCTTTACCCTTCTGCCCCTACAAATGTGCATGCTCTCCTGGGAAACCTCTAACGTCAAAATACGGTGAACTGCAGCTTTAAGATTCCTTGACTTTGGGTGTATAGAAAGATGCAAGCTGGTAACCCTTATGAACAGCTTCTTGATCTCATGTGCCTTGCACTCACGTTTAATTGTGTAAATTTTGATCAGGACTGCCTAGTCCCTCCTCTATGGGCTCCATAAAGGAATCACAAATTTACCCTGTCAGAGACCCTAAGCTCTACAGGACTTGGCAAACACATCACTTGCACGGTGGCTCCCACCCACATTCTGCAGGACAGAGGGTGACAGCCACACCTAGGAGAGGCCGTGGTCAAGTTCCTTTTCCAGCAGGCTGAGATGACTGTCTACGTCACACTCGGTGACTTGGTGACTTCACGCACTATGTGCCCACAACTAAGGGGCCTGAGAGGAACGTTGCTTCAGAAAGGAAGGTAACTGCCCAGTACTTGGGAGGCTGAGACTGGAGGATATGGGTTCGCGGCCAGCCTCAGCTACTTAGTGAGGCCCTCCACAACTTAGTGAGACCCTGTTTCAAAATAAAGAACAAAAAATAGGACTGGGGGTGTAGCTTGGAGGTAGAATGCCCCTGGGTTCAATCCCCAGTTCTGCCAAAAAAAAAAAAAAAGAAAGGAAGGTAACTGTTTAAACACAGCCTCCTAGTAAGTGCTCTTGGTGGCAGAAACGTGGTGGCAGATCCCAGGCCTGTCTTCTTGGCAGAAGGTACAACCAAGCATTTTGCTGGGACAGAGGGGATAAGAAAACGCTATAGGAGTGGCCTGATTCTCCAGGCAGGAAACTTCTAGTAATGAATTACTTCCTCTGGGTACAACAGACATGAAGAAAAGCATCAAAACAAACAAACCCCCTTCTCTCCATCTGAGTCATTTCACGCTGTTCTAAACCGCCTACCAGGAGTTTTCTAGAATCAGGAAATGGTCGAAGCATTTTGTGCCTTTTAACTCTCAATTCTGACAAATCGCCTTCTAAAATAACCCCATCGATGGAAACATTAATACAAAAACCTCGTGTTACAGACATGTATGCCAAGAGATTAAAAACAAAACTTGGTGGGGACTCGCTTCTGGACAAGAGGTGATCGGGAGTTTTTTGTTGTTGTTCTTGTTTTTAAAGTAAGTAGTCAGGAGGGTAATTTTAGGTGCATATATTTCTGGGTTATAAAGAAACAATATATAATAAGGCACCTCTCTGTTCCCCCTGAAGGGAAGGAAGAAGGAAATGAAAGTTGGTTTGTTTTAAACAAACACATTTGCACAAACAGTTTACCTTAATGTTCTGGGCAGCTCCTTCCTCCCCGAACCCCACCCCAAAAATTTAAGGGACAAAAGACATAAACGGGTGTGCCACCCTTCCCAGGCTGGAGCTGCTGGTAAGTTTTCCCTTGCCGGAAAGTTCCAGAGTCCCCTATCAGCTTCCTTCACCATTCTGCTGAAATCACACCACTGCTCACCACGGCTCCATGACATCTTTGTGCCTGTGTGAAGCCCGGGCATATAGTCTAGACAGCAAATCTAAAAGTCTACTTGCTTTTACCACCAGGCTCTGCACTACACATGGCTTCAGTACAAGGTTCCTTCAGACATTACTTCCTAGGTTTAACCCTTCCTTTCTTGGCTACCTCAAAACTTCAAAATGAACACCACTGAAATCCAGCGAGCAGAGACCTAGAATTACATCAACTAAATGAAGACAGTGAATATACCCACAACTTTTCAAGAATGCATCTGCTGTACTCCAGGGAGCCACAAGTGTCTCTAGCTAAGTATTTTAAAGAAAACACAGAGTTTTAAAAGGTCACCCGCCTGGCCAATGGCTAAGTCGCCGACTTTATTAGCAAGCTTATCCACGTGGGATCTCAGTCTGCCCGTTTTTCCGTGGGGCTTTTTAAAGTTTATGTGTGTTATGAAATGCCTAGCTGAAGCCAATAGACAAAGTTTTTCTTTCTACAACACTAAGACGTCATGAAGCACTCTAAACTGGAAAGTCTGTTTTCTCCACCTCGGAGGTGCGGGGGCAGAGGCAATCTCTGGGCTGCCGGGTGTTGAAATGCCTGGGAAGATACGAAGTCGAGGTCTGACAACTACACGGTATGTTCAGTGTGCAGTGTGGTACGCAGACTGCTTCTTTCCTTCTTTTTCTTTTCTTTTCTTTTTTTTTTTTTTTTGCGGTACTGGGGATGGAACCCGGGGGCATTTTTACCTCCGAGCTACACCCCCAGCCCTACTTTTTTTTTATTCTTTATTTTGAAACAGGGTCTCGCTAAGTTGCGGAGGGCCTTACTAAGTAGCTGAGGCTGGCCACGAACCCGGATCCTCCAGTCTCAGCCTCCCAAGTACTGGGATTACAAGCGTGCGCCACCACACCCGGCTGGGGCATTCTACTTCTAAGCTACACCCCCAGCCCTATTTTATTATTCTTTTTTTTTTTTTTGCGGTACCAGGGATTGAACCCAGGGGCATTCTACCTCCGAGCTACACCCCCAGCC
>PVJS01007936.1:0-54547 GCA_004027185.1 Glis glis
GTGTGTGTGTGTGTGTGTGTGTGTGTGTGTGTGTGTGTGTGTGTGTGGTGCTGGGGATTGAACCCAGGGGCATTCTACCTCTGAGCTACACCCCCAGTTCTATTTTATTGTTTATTTTGAAACAGGGTCTCATTAAGTTGCGGAGGGCCTCACTGAATTGCTAAGGCTTGCTGTGAACCTGTGATCCTCCTCTCTCAGCCTCCCAAGTACTGGGATTTCAAGCGTGCACCACCACGCCAGGCTTCCAGTTATTACTTTTTTTTTTTTTTTGCAGAACTGGGGATTGAATCCAGGGGCATTCTACCTCCAGGCTACACCCCCAGCCCTATTTTATTTTATTCTTTATTTTGAAACAGGGTCTCGCTAAGTTGTGGAGGACCTCACTAAGTAGCTGAGGCTGGCTGTGAACCTGCGATCCTCCTATCTCAGCCTCCCAAGTACTGGGATTTCAAGCATGCACCACCACGGCCGGCTTCTATTTATTACTTTAAATGTAATCTATTCCGTGCTAAATCTCTCATATCTCATAGAAAACATTTACTGAGTATTTGAAAGAAGAAATGAAAAACTCTGACCAGAGGCAGCCATAGGTTCAAGGGACAATGCCTTTAAAATGGAAATTGCCTATAGAAATTAAAGGATTTGCCCGACCAAGGTCACACAGCCAAGACTAAAACCCACATCTTTGATTCCTGCCTCCCAATGTACCCCATTAATCCCTGCTTAGATTCTCAAATGAGGTTCGCTATGGTGAAGCCTAGTCCCACTCGAGTCATTCTAACTTGTCATCTTCATATGTGCCCACAATGCTCGTCCATGCAGCTTCGGGACCATGGCCCTGGAAGTTCTAGACGCACAGTGTCCTCCTGTTTGAGGTCCTATGAAAGCTGTTTGGTGCCGCTGCTCTTCAACTTCAGTGAAGAAGTCCCCCTGGCTCCTACCTGGCCAAGTCACAGCTTGCTGATGTGTTTAAAGTAATGTACTTCTCTGTCTCATGGGCAGCGTGTGCGGTCCAGGCTCAACTTGAAAGATTTGTCTTTGGTATTTTTCCTCCATTGTATAGATTCTGACACATAAAGCTTATTACACAGAAACTGACCTGGAAATGGCCAGGCCTTTAGAGAGAAAGCTGGGAAATTGGTTACGATAGGTATAAATTCACCTGAGGACACAGAGCTAGTAGAGGTGAACATGAACCCATCCCACATCCAATGTTGTTAGTCCAAATGATTATAGGAAATTTTGAAGAAAACATCAAACAAACAGAATAAAAAAAGATCAGGAGGGAAATTGAGTGGTGCACTTGGGGGAGAAAAGTAGATTTTACCAGTATAAAACCAGGAGAGAAACCGGTGGTGTTTCAAGACATCGGGGCCTTAGGAAAACTATCAGAAACAAGTTTAGACAGAGCTGCGCTTCCCAGATCACCCTGGGAGGAACCAAGTCTACCAGAGTCATGACGCAGCCAGAGGGCGATGCCCAAGGTCTCCAGGAGCACAGCTCCATAAAATTCATTTAAGTCTTTTACTAGATGACTAATTAAAAAGCAGTTAATGAGAGCAATCATTCTGGGCAGTGGAATCAGCCATGAAAGAGTTTAATGTCCCGAGGCTGTGGCTCAGGCCTGTGCTGCCCCTGGTGTGGCCTCTGCTTCCCAGGAGAGCCTTCTAGATTTTAGCAGATGCTGTACAGAGTTTCCACAATCTGAGATAGATGGCTGGGAAGTGGTAAAGGAGGGATTTGAGAGTCAGGAAAGAGGAAACACATATTAAGGTTTTGTTTATAGCAGTGCGTAAAAAGAAAGACGCTCACCACAACAGGAGCTCAATAAATGTGGTTGACCTTAATGGCCGGGTGGCTGTGTGCGTGGAGAGAAGATTGTGCGCCAGAACCAGCACAGTCGGGGAGACCTCACTTCTCAACTCCGTCTTTAGTGATGCCACATTGGCAACTTGAAACTGAACGTGGTAGCAGTATTTACACCATGGGAATCAGCAAAAACTACTAAATCAGGTCTTCTGTCTCCCACAGAGCCAATCATTCAACATCTACCAATATACGACTGGGTCTGTTCTGTGAAATCCTTGTGGGAACAGTTCCCTGGCGTTCTTACATTCAGGATAAACTTTAGCATCTCTTGTTGTTGCTTTCTGTTTTAATTACTAATACACAGTAGCATTCTTCAATTATCTTTTATTACACATCCACTGTGGCTCAGCATTTGTGGAATCTCCTGGCAAAACCACCATCATTTAAAACATCAGATCTGTGGGGAAATATTTCCAAGCTGCAAGTTACTGACTTTGAAATAAACTTTTGGAGAAGAGCCCACTCGTAATTTGGGGATTTTCGATTCTGGGTCCTGAGGGAAGTTAGAGAACAAACGAATCCTGTCAATTTTTTAAATATAGGTTACCAACTATATCCTAAGTGAAAGGCAAAAAGGATATAATTATTTAACTTGAGGAAGAAAAAGATGAGGAGCAATTTAATTATAGGGCTGAGTGCTAACTGATCCGTTTAGCTTTTTGTTTTTGTGTTTTGTGTTGTTTTTTATGGTTCTTCTGTAAGCCTCGGGGATTTGGTGAGACAAGGGGAAGAATATCTTTATGGTATTATTCTAGGACAAATGATTTGTGGATTTTATTTCAAGCATTTGCAAATTTGTTTTCCTCCATCAGGGGTCATTTACACATGATCTGGTTTAAGGACCAAGAAATAGTTAACACAAGGTCCCTTGCCTACTTTATGGTTACTGTCACCTTTATGATGCTAAGTCTGTAGATAGTATAATATATTTTAACATTTTGAGAAATGTGTTGTCACTCAACAAATATCTTTCAATATACATCTTAGAATACTTACATCCAAAATTTACAAAAATTACATCCCAAATCATTTTTTCTGTCGAAAATAAGTATTATAAAACTTAGACCACCTCTTATTAGTATAAAATCCTTAAATCAAGCATTCTAAATCAATACTTTTTTATAATCTCATGAGGGAAATGATGTTATTTGGGACTAGCTTAATTAGCGTTATTTTACTTCTTCATTTAGAAGGGATAGAGATGTTACATCCTAAAAGATAAGACAGTAATCTGGTTTGGCATTTCTTTAAAATGATCTGAAACACTGAAATGACAGCTGTAAATCTGCCACTTGGAACCACAGCAGTGATTCACAGCACTCCTGGGCTTTCGTTTAACAGTTGGTTTATGATGTGGTTTCAGAGTAACACATTTAAGCCTGGGATGTCCCTTCCTCCAAAACTGACATCAATCCATAAAGCTTTCTAATGATGACTCTACCACACACCAAAAGTATCCTCTAAAGCCTATTTTTGGATTGGTTTATCTAAAATCTGTAGATTTCTGAATTTCCCTTCATGATCTGCCTTGGAATGGCTGTCTCCAGTTGAGCCAATAAGCGCACAACCTCTCGCTCTGGCAGAGCCTGCCCAGCTACCTGCTCCATCTGGTAACCATCCTGCCTCATCCTCTCAGCTGTATCACCTGAGGGCCTGTTCAAAGTGCTGGTTGTCAAGACCCTCGGGTCAGAAACTGTGAGCTGAGTTCTAGGACCTGGCCTGGGAATGCGCCTGTCGGTGGGCTCCCACACAGATAGTCTCTGACTCTGATTCTGGCTCTGGGATTGGGATACCTGGGGGATACACTGCGCCTACCTGAGGAACCTGAGGATTCCCTGCTTGATCAGCGCCTGCTTCCCAGAACCCTTCCTCCCCAGGCTCTATCCAGTGTCTCATCTTTTCCTGCTCAGCTTCCCTGTCTGCCTGCCTCTGATTTGTTCGAATCCTCTGGCCTCCTTCCTTTTCTCCTTCCAAGTCCCAGGTGGACCTCTTCTCTCCCACAAGCCCCCAACCTGTTCTCAGAGAACGCAGCCCACACCCTCTGGTAGAAGCTCTCTGTAGCAAAGTGAACTCCTCAGGGTTTGTTCACTCAAGGTGGCCTGTCCCATTTCCCTGTCCTATTAGGCAGGATTCCAGAGGTCCGTCCTAGGGGTGTCCATCTGTCCCAGAGACTCAGAACTAGAGAGGTCAGGGGTCACCTGTGTCTCTCTGTACCCCAACATCCAACCTAAAATGGAGCAGGAATGTCAGCAGTCTCAAGAGAGCAGCGATGTAAAAGGCATGCGTGGATGCTGTCATGGTGGCACAGGCCTGGGACTGCAGGCTCTCTCACCCGGTGTGTTTGCACGCCGCCGCCTCGGCTGGAAGACCTAGAGCAGTTGGTGAAGTGTCTTCCCCTAAGACCGCACAGGGAATTAACCCCAGATTGGAATCCAGTTCTCCCTAACTTCACATCTTGTGAGTTGAAACCCTGCACACAAAGCCTCCCGGGTCTTAGGGTTGATCATGGGCTTTTCTCTGTGAATAACCAAATCTAATCCAATCTCAAAGAGAATGCCCTGATGGGCTCCTTAAATCAGGGGTTTACGGTAGAATTCTGCATTTATTTTCAGCCTACTTCTCAACCTAAAAATTAGTTTTTTGGTCTGAGTGCTGTACATGAAATCACTTCCTGGTATGATTTCAGTTTCTTAATTTTTATTACAATTTTTAAATTTTACAGATTTCCATCCTCTGTCATTGATTCTCTTTTATTCATTGGTTTCTCATTTTTGATAGCATATCTGTGTTGATGAAATAGCAACCGTCTGCATAGAAGATTACTCAGTCCGACCGACCTCTTCCTGGGGCAAGTGTCAGTGTACTGCTGTAGAGCCCATTCTGACAGCCGTCTACCCAGGTTTTAAATGTCACCCATATCACCATCAGACCTCATCTGATTTTGCAGTTTTGTCTTTTCCTTTTCAACAGATGTCGGTGCATTTTTTGAAGAGGGGATGTGGCTACGGTATAACTTCCAGGTCCCCACAGTCAGCGCCAAAGACTCGGGCAGCAGAGCAGAGAACTCTCCAGAACAGCAGCACTCGGCCCCAGACCTGGCCCAGGAGCACATCCACTTCAGCTTCAGCACCACCAAGGCGCCCTGCATCCTCCTCTACGTCAGCTCCCTCACCACGGACTTCTTGGCAGTTCTTGTCAAACCCACTGGTAAGGACAAGGGTAGCTAGCCTTCTGCCATTTCACAGTGGGCAGAGAGAATGTTCTAGTAAGAGTCTGAATTGTTCTTAGCTTGTTCTGTTTTCCCCAGAGGATGTTGAACAAGTCGCCTCACTTCTTTGAACTTCATTTCTCTGCATAAAAGCCAGGAAACAGCTTTTGGTTGAGTGTGTTGATGACTTATGTCACATTCTTTTCAAGAA
The DNA here is from genome assembly GCA_004027185.1 of Glis glis. Classification (NCBI taxonomy): domain Eukaryota; kingdom Metazoa; phylum Chordata; class Mammalia; order Rodentia; family Gliridae; genus Glis; species Glis glis. The sequence goes on from PVJS01007936.1 coordinate 5,289, forward strand.
CCATATTATAGCTGGGCGTGGTGACACACACCTGTCATCCCAGTACTTGGGAGGCTGAGGTGGGAGGATCGCAGGTTCAATGTCTGCCTTGGAAATTTAGCGAGGCTCTCAACAACTTAGCAAGACCCTGTTTCAAAATAAAAAAAAATAGGGCTGGGGTATAGCTCAGAGGTAGAATGTACCTGAGTTCAATCCCCTGTACCAAAAAAAAATAAAAAAAGAACCATATTACATAAATATGGGATGGTTTCATATGTATAATGATTATTTTTTTCTATCAAATAAATACCCTCACTACTGTGCTAGCTAAATAGAGATGAACTTCGAAATAGTAAAATTAGTTTTATATAAATCAATGAATTATCCTGATTTATGATATTGTATCGATAGATTCCTACAGAAGGTATGAACTTTAACAGATAGATCAGAGATGTATTCATCCCTACCCTCTCATAATTTTACTTTTGCAAAATATATCCCTTGAATAAGTGTGCTGAAAGCTGGAGCATATTTTCACCTGTAATACCCAGGGGTGTGTGTGTGTGTGTGTGTGTGTGTGTGTGTGTGTGTGTGTTACTTGAAGCCAGGGGCATTCTACTCACTTCCAGCCCTATTTTATTTTTCACTTGGAAACAGGGCCTCACTAGGTTGCTGAGAGTCTCGCTAAGTTGCTGAGGCTGGCCCCAAACCTGTGATCCTCCTGTCTCAGCCTCCCAAGTACTGGGATTACAAGTGTGTGCCACCATGCCTAGCTCCCAGGACCATCTTGATGATCAATTGTACAATGAGCCAGAGGGGATCCTAGTGAGAATATGCAAATGGTTTTGATCCTTCAACAGTGACATCTGTGAGGAGTTTAGCCAGTCCTAAAGTATACAAACAGGCTGCTGAATAATCCATCTCCTCCCTGAAAACTTCAGTTCGTACATGGTTAAAGTTATAAAAAGATCAGATTTAGGAATAAAAATATTTTAGGTGTATGAAGGAAGAAATCCCTTACTTCTTATAAAGGTTACGTGAGTTCAGATGTGGAGGTGTCACCCCCAGTGTCCATCTTTCCTGGCTCTTTGATGAGCCACTGTGATGCTACAGTATTGTAGCATCTTAAAAATCAAAATTTTCTTCCATTGGAGCCAAAAATTATTAATAACCCATGTCTTAGTCATCAATCTCACTGCTATCATCCAAAACGACCTGACCACACAATTTAGAGAACTGAAGATTTATTTGCTCACAGTTTCCTGGAGATTCTGGGTTCAGGCCATGTGAGGCCGAGTCTGCAGAGCTCAGGGCATGAAGGCAGCAGGAAGCAGAGAGAGGGAGAGAGCAAGGCTCTGCTCTCACACCATGGAGGAGGAAGCAAGAGGGAACCTGGTATAATCCCCAAGGCCACACCCCCAGGGACCCCTCTTTAGCAACCAAGCCCCACTTCCAACATTTCTATCTTGTTTCCATGAGGGCTAGGGGGTGTTCTAAATCCAAACTATTACAACCCAATTCAGTTCGAATTTTTTTAAAAATAGTAAATTTTGAACTCCCTCTCTGGGCAGTGCACTGTTGATTAAAAGAATGCAAGAAAATTTTCCCTTTCAGAAATTATTTCTAAAGAAGCCGGGCATGGTGGTGCATGCCTTTAATTCCAGTACTTAGGAGACTGAGACAGGAGGAGCACAGGTATGAGACCAGCCCCAGAAACCCAGCAAGACCCTGTTTCAAAATAAAAAGGGCTAGGGGGATATCTCAGAGGTAGAATGCCCCTGGGTTCAACCCCTAGTACCACAAAAAAAGAAACTATTCCTAAATATTTATTTAGCCAAAAATGACACAAGGATTCAGCATGAAGATGTTCGTCGTACTGTTACCTATGAAAATGAGACTTTGAAAGAACTTAGAAGTTCAACTTTAGTAAAATAGCAAAAAAAAAAGTGAGGTGCTATTTTATGGAACAACATATATCCATTAAAAATAATATTTATGAAGAATAACTGGTGACATAAGGAACTTTTATGTAGTATAATGTTAAACCCCCAAAAAAGTAGAGACTTGAGTCTATAATATCAGCTTAGCTCTGTAAAAAAAAGCAATAATGTGAGCACAATCATTCGGTTGGGTTGTGAGTGATTAGTTTCTCCTAATATTCTAACCCTAATATTCTTCCTAATATTCTTAACAGTCTAATATTCTTAACCCTAATGTTCTTCTATACACATCAGATGGTTACACTGACCAAGTGTCACTTTTCTAACCAGAAAAAAAAGCAAATAAAATCAGAAAGTAAGAGCATAAGAGAGAGAGGCGTGTAACCCTTGCTCTCCAGGAGTTCACCAGTCTATTACTCCTGGATCCAGCTCAGTAGGTTTTTTTAATCCATTGATATTTCTCTACCCAAATGTCCCAGCTTCCCGGTGGGCAGACAGCCTTCGGCTTCTTCTCACATCTCCCCAGGCAGAAGGCTCTCACCTTGAGAGTGTCAAGAATTTGATGAGCATGAGCCTGTAGGTTCTGTGTTATCTGCTCCTTAATCGCTGCCTCACTAAAATTCGGTCCCAGCTGTAGTGGGTACCTCACATTTCCCCTGCCTACACCTGCTGCAGTGTGTTTACATGGGGGGCATTCATTGTGCACAGGGCTTTGATGAATCGATTCCGCAGTAACGGCTGCCACTTGACGATGCTCTCTGTGTGCCCAGCTCTATCCCGTTTGGCGTGCATTGATTCCTATGGGCCACACAACTCTACGAGGTAGATCCTGTTCTTACCCCTTTCTAGCCATGGCAGAGCTGGAGTGCAGAGAGGTTAACAGCCTGCGTGCTCAGCTGGTGGAGGGCAGCGCTGGCCTTTCTAGGTGCAGGTGTCTGATTCCAGGCCAGAGCTCTCCGGAGACCACTGTCTCCACTGCAGGTCCCTCTGGACACTGTTGGTGCATTTGGAAAACAAAACCAGGCGGTTTCTTTCCAACTGTTGCAAGGCCATCTTTAAGCTGCTGGTGAAATTTTAGTTTTTTCACACTCTTAAATACTGCATTTTTTTATTAATTGAAATTTAAAGTTAGAAATAAATTGGAGAAATTCATTCGGGAAAAGAAAAATCAATACCAGGAAGAAAAAATCCTAAACAAACAAACCAGAAAGCCTTAAATAAAACCCTGGCATCCTTCAAACTTCACATATGGAGAGCCTGTGTCACTGTCCCCCAGAGCCAGCCTCCTGGACCCCCGTGCTTTGACAGGGACTGCCACCTCTCGGATGCTTGAATTCTCATTCACAAATGTTCCACCCTTCCCGCTCAGTGGGCTATCCAGGCAAACAAGTCCGCAGACTCTACTCTCTTCTCTCCTCTCTCCCCACCCCCACTCTCCAAGGCTCTTCTAATTCAGCGCTTCCAATATTCCAATATTCCAAGAGCAGTCATGTCATGAAACCATAGAAAAGTATTCGATTTGAATGGCACATGGGCAAATGGGTAGGGTTGTGTTTGGAGGCTCCCACCCGGAGCTTCCAGCTGCCCTGCCTCCCACAGATCACCTGAGCTATGAAGGGAGACTTATCCTCAGCACCCAGTTACCCACTGGGGAGACAGGATATCCACTGGGAGGCTCTGCCCCCGTCCATCTCTCTGCTCCCAGTGGTTCAACCTTTCCCAACATAGTCAAAGAAACCCTCCTTACTGTGGACATCGTTTGATGAGGATATTATATAATGAAACATTTGGAAACACTTAGCCAGCAGTGAGAATGGGGGGGTGACCCCAAATTCCACAGCCTTGATGTCAATACACACTGGCCTCATGGGGAAGAGCCAGGACAGTCTGGATTTTAATTCTGCCTTTTTCCGGTCACCCTGGACAATCAGTGAGCAGCCCCGTGCCTCAGTTTCCCAGTCTGTAAAATAGTGTCATCCTTGTTGATTATTGTGAAGCTCAAACAAGTTACTACGTCACAGGGGCTACATAGTATAGACATGTCGTGACAATAGAGGAGGACGAGTGGTTAATGACCAGAGCTCACTGGTTTAGTCTACACTTTGCCATATACTGAGCATCCCCTATTCTTCATTTTCTGGAAACCCCTGCTCCCCAAGCACCCTGTGTCCCTACCTCACACCCACGACCCTCCCTACCTGGACACCCTTCACCTGGATACCTGCCTTCCGTTCTAGGCCCAGATCAAGTCTCCACTCCTTTCAATGACTTCTCCTGCCTTCAAACTCCAATTACACTTATTTTCAATGTCATTTGTTTGGCACTTAATGTACTGTATTGTTATCTGTCTCTGTTATAAATATGCCCTGTCGTCCTGGAGAGATGAAAAGCTCCCGGCGCTACATCTCCTGCCTGCAATAGGTGCCCCTGTAAGCTTTTGCTGATGATAATGATGATGGCCAGGAGAGAATAAATCTGTTAAGCATGTTATTTGCTGCAGCCAATAAAAGAGAAGTCCCTTATAACACCGTTAATTCACTGGGGAGACGAACACGAGACAGAAGAAGTGAAGGATCCCTCCATTTAAATAATATTTTACTTTAATGGGTAAATATTAACATTCTCCCCACCATCATTTAGTGGTCCTCTTCTGCTCTTATTTGAAAGGGATAAATATATCATTTAAATTTCATTATTCAAGAATATTTTCATTGTTGTTTATAGATATTCACTCTATATAAATTTAAAATTCCAGCTCATCGTTTTCCTCAAAGCAAATAATTTCTGTTGCCATTAAGTGAAGCACTTATAGGAATTTTAAATCCTACTTACAAAACCCAAGAAAGCTAGAAAAGAAAAATAATGAAAATAACTTAATACTATTTGTTTTTCATACTGGGGACTGATCCCAGGGCCACGCATGCTGGGCAAGCAGTCCACCACTGAGCTACGTTCCCAGGCCCCCTCTTTTTTTTTTTTTTTTTTTTTTTTTTTTTTTGGTACTGGGGATGGAACCCAGGGGCATTCTACCTCAGAGCTACATCCCAAGCCCTATTTCATTTTTATTTGGAAACAGAGTCTCACTAAATTGCAGAGGGTCTTGCTAAGTTGCTGAGGCTGGTCTCGAACCTGCAATCCTCCTGTCTCAGCCTCCCAAGTACAGGGGTTACAAGCGTGTGCCACCACACCTGGCTTCTTTTATTTTTATTAATTTTGAGACAGGGTCTCTCTAAGTTGCCCAGGCTGGCCTCGAACTTGCAATCCTCCTCCCTCATCCTCCTGAGTAGCTGGGATTACAGGTGTGCACCATCATCCCTGGCTTAATTCTGATGTTAATAGAGCTGGAGAGCATAAGCCCCCACTGACAAAGAGACAGCGGGGGCTTTCCTAATTACCAGTTCCAGTGACCTCAAAGTCAGAGCCTTTTTACTTACCTTTGTATCCCCAGATCCATGCACAGTGCCTGACCAGTGTTCGGGGTTCAGGGGTGGTTATCTGCATTAGAAGTGAACTCTACACGTGTAACAAGACAGCTAGCTCCCTTTCCGACATTGCAGAGGAACTAAAGAAGTATGTTCTGAGGAAGCAAATGAATTCTGGATCAATGCAGCCGTGTGTTTGAAAAACCTGGCTGTCATTATATGACGTCCAAGCTTCAGAAGTAAAAACTCAAGACAGCCAGCTTGTTGATCCTGTGTGTTGCCAAACACCTGCCAAATCATCTCCTTCACTTGCCAATAGTGATTACTTTTAATGCTGTTAGGATAAAGAAAACACCAGGAAAATGCTGAAGGGCGGGTGGAGAAGTACCCAGGATGAGGGAACAGTGTCTTCCACGGCCCTGAGGTGGGAGGAGGATGGTATTTTCTAGAGAATAGGAGAATCCAAGGCAGCTTGGATACAAAAAGCAAGACACAGAGTGGCATGATTTGAAAATAAAGAAGCAAGCCAGGCGTGGTGGCACACGCTTGTAATCCCAGTACTTGGGAGACTGAAACAAGAGGATCGCAGGTTTGCGGCCAGCCTCAGCTACTTAGTGAGGCCCTCTGCAACTTAGTGAAACCCTGTTTCAAAATAAAGAATAAAAAAATAGGGCTGGGGGTGGAGCTCGGAGGTAGAATGCCCCAGGGTTCAATCCCCAGTGCCACAGAAAAAAAAGAAAAGAAAGGAGCGAGCAGAACTCAAATCAGACAAGGCATCATGAACTGTATTAAGGATGTCTTCATCCTGTGTACAGTGAAAGGCTTTAAGGGTTTTTAATGAACCAGTGAAATAATTATGTATTTGAAAAGCTCTCTTTGTGCTTTGCAAGAAACCACTGGGGAGAAGAAAGCATAGAAGCAAGGAGAGCCGTTCATAAATGTATTCAACAAATATTTATTAAGCACCCACTATGGGTCAGGTAGTATTCTAAACATTGAGAATGTTTAGAATACTCAATGTATTCTAAATTTAGAATACTCAATGTATTCTCCTTTTGACTTGAGTCAAAAGGAGAATAAGCAAATATTCTTGCTCTCATGGGGCTTACATTGAAATCAGAAGACAGAGGAGCCAATTAAGTAAACTCTTGATGTGGTGTGTTGTATGGTAAGAACTTTTATGGGAATAGATAAAGCAGAAAAGGAAGGACCTTGCCAAGAACTGGGGTGTAAACTGGGGGTCTGATGCGCATGCGCCCCACTCAAAGTCTAAGACTGAATGGATCACCGTGGAGGCAGATGAATACAGAAGAGAAAGTGAGTAAGAACTGGGCCGCGGGGGCTTCAAGAGTAAGGTGTTTATAAATGGGGAGTGAGGATCGAAAAGGAAAAGCCAAGTGTAGGAAGCCTTGTGTCCAGGAGAGAGGCACACCTCTGTGTCGCATGCCCCTCCAGAGTCATCGGGGCCCAGCGAGCGCAGCTCAGTGGAGTCAAGAAGATGGAAGTGAGGCCGGAGGCCCATGGTAAACATGGAAGGTACTGGACACGCAGTGGGCGTACACATCTCTCACAGTAGAAGTACTGTGGTTCATGAGATGGAGAAAAATGGGTGGGGTTATCATTTAAGAGAAGAAAGTTAACTGTGCTTGGTAGAAATGTGACAAAGACATCTAAGATAAGACGCTGGGCATGGTGGTGCATGTCTGTAATCCCGGTATTGGGAGGCTGAGACAGAAGGATCTCAAGTTTGATGACAGCCTAAGCAACCTAGTGAGACCCTGCTTCAAAACAAAACAAACAAAAAAAAATTTTAAAAGGGCTGGTGGTGTAGCTCAGAAGTAGAATACGCCTGGGTTCAATCCCCAGTACCACACACACACACACACACACACACACACACACACACACAAGATGCTAAGGTAAAACTCAGAAATCGTGAAGGTTTGTTGACTTTTGTCCAGAAAGCAAAAGCATGGAACACAATTCTTGATTACCGTAACAAATATTTCTTTCACCTCCAGGAGCGTGGTGCTACGTTTTAAATAGCAGATGTGATGCTCTAGAATGCCTAAATAAGGAAAGGCAACATTGAAGGTTAGGGTTCGGCTTATGTCTGTGTGTGTGTCCACGGGTGCCTGAGACGTGTGTGGTGGGAGAGAGGGCCCAGGGCTCACGAGCAGTTACCTCTGCACGGCGGGAGTTCAGGCGCCGTTCTTCTATTTTCTTTTCTACTTGTTTTGCTTTCTCAGTTTTGATGATTGGGTTGTATCTTATGACTTAAACCTCAGAAGGTCGGTTCCGTTCCTCTCGAAGGAAAATGGGAGAGGCGACAAAGGACCCGGGAGGTGGTTTATGGTGGGTCAGACTCTTGTAGGTCGCTGCTTCCGTTTTTAAGCACTGAGATGTCAAACCTGATGAACAGCGTGAGAATTCCAATTTGAATTAAAAAAAATGAAATAAAAATTTGGTGTCCTTTAAAACTCACAGATAAGAAATAAGAGTGATGCTTGCTAGGCAGATGAACTAAAAACAGGATCCAGGATGTCGTATTCCCCTCCTTGAATGCCATTTGTCATTGTTGAGAAGAAGCAAAGAGAAAACAAGAGTTGACAAGGAAAAGTGAACTGTCATCGAGGGGACTTGGGGACCTGGGACATGCATCCTTTCTTTTAATTTGCATTTGGCCAGTCTCTAACCTAGCATGAAATTCATTACTTTATTTTCTTGGTCTCAGCGAGGCCACCCCAAATCCTACGTACTTATCTTTTGCAAATCGTGTTTATTTTTCATATCGGATGCTCATGATTCTTTTATATGCCGAATGTCACCCTTTACTGACAGAGTGAGACCTTCCCTGCAGTCGGCATTTATTTTTTATTTCACGTAATATTTTGTGGCGCCCGCAGGTGTCTCCACAGTCCTATATTGTATATGTTCTCATTCTTCATTTCCCGGCACGATCCCGACTTGGAACATTTATCCCATTTGCTGCTTCGTCTTGGTGATGATCGTCACTGAGGTTCATTGTCCGCAGGTCGTAAACACGTGCGAGCCTGGTGCCGTTAACCCTTGTGGACCAGCAGGCATCTGAGCAGTGATTCCAGATGCAAAGCTGGGATGGTTCCCAGTGGACATCGAAGGAGGGAGCAGAGTTTAAATGAACCTAAGCTGTGGGAGTGGGGGGATGACCTCAAAGTGAAATACAGAGCAAGGAGTGACTGGGTTTCTTCCCTTTTTCTTGAATAGGAAGCTTGCAGATTCGGTACAACCTGGGAGGCACCCGAGAGCCATACAATATTGATGTAGACCACAGGAACATGGCCAACGGACAGCCCCACAGCGTCAACATCACCCGCCAGGAGAAGACCATAATTCTCAAGGTACACATATGCGGGCATGTAAATTACATATGTAACAATAATATGACGTTCATCTCTATGTTGGTTTTCTTTTGGGGGGATTCATGCAGGTAGAAGAGACAGTTACTATCTTTTTTTTTTTTTTTTTTTTTTGCTGAACTGGGGGTGGAACCCAGGGGCATTCTACCTCCGAGCTATATCCCAGCCCTATTTTTTATCCTTTATTTTGAAACAGGGTCTCACTAAGTTTCAGAGGGCATCACTAAGTAGCTGAGGGTGGCCACGAACTGGGATCCTCCGGTCTCAGCCTCCCAAGGACTGGGATTACAAGCATGCGCCACCAGGCCCGGCTCAATTACTATACTTTCTATTATAAGTACTTACCTGGTGAAGTCAAAAAATACACACAGTCATCCCTTGGTATCCATGGGCGATTGGTTCCAGGACCCTCTATGGATACCAAAATCTAAGAATGCTCATGTCCCTTATATAAAATATAATGTTTGCATAGCATCTACACACACCCTCCCATACACTTAAAGTCATCTCTGGATTTCTTATAATACCTACTATAACATCAATGCTGTGTATGGTTGTTATACTATACTCTTTAGGGAATAATGATAAGAAAAGATACACATGCTCTGCACACAGATGTCATTTTATTTTTGAGTTTTTTCTGATCTGCTGTTGGTTGAACGTAAGGACACAGGACCTATGGCTATGGAGCGCTGACTGTAATTCTTACAGGAAAGGCAATGGCGGAGTCGCTGGTAAACAAAGCTTTTCAGGAGAAGTATTTACTCTGCATACTCTCGGTGGCTTTCCCCCTTGCAGACCCATCTATCACTTCTGTATCTACCAGAAGGCTGTTTCCATCCATCGCGTCGTCTTTCCTGGCCACACTCTCAGAGGTCTGAAGCTTCTCGTGTTTCCCAGCAAAGGTTATTTTAGTTGGTCTGACCTACTTTTTTCACAACTCCACACAGTATGAATAACTCCATATTTTTCCCTCTGCAGAGGCTTTGCCTTAAAAATCCTCAAAACACGGTCTTTCCCCAGAATCTCCGACTCTGGCTGGAGGCTTGCTGCGCACAAAGGGCCGATGTCATTATGACAATCAAGTTTTATTTCAGGTTCATTTATTGCCCCTACCCCAACCCCGATTTTTCACAATGGAGAAACCAGCCTGGGAGACACCATGAATAAAACATAACCTGAGGAGGCTCCCCGGGAACGGAGCCAAAAGATCAAGGATGGGAACTGTCACCGCATTCTCCAGAAGGAGTTCAAAATAGATACCTGTCAGCACAGAGAACAGCAGGAGGACGCTGCCTCGTCAGTGCCGCCGAGTGTCACTTGCCAGGGCTCAGCAGCCTCTTCGACCTCATTCGGATCCGGCTGGGTGCTGGGGGAAGCTCCGGCGCAGAGAACAGGCACAGCCCTGTCTCTGCTGAGCGCTGGCGGATGTCAAATTCATATCTTGATGTGGAGTTCGTGTGTGGCCTTTAGCAGTGAATGCTAGAGGGCATTTTAAGGAGAGGTCTTGCCTAGAAAAATGACAACACAATCTTCCAGCTCATTATGCCATCTATCAAACGTGGCGTGAATAAGGTCATCTCATAGTGACCGACAGAGCCCCCGAGCCCAGCACAGCGCCTGGCACCCCTTCAGTGCTGCAGATCATTTATGGAACAAATAAGCCCGTCCCTAACCACGGCTCGAGCTCATTCAGAAAAGCCAGCAAGTCCAGGAGCCAGAAGGCTTCACACCATTTCGTGGACAATGTGTTCAACGGCATTTAATGAGACGTTCTCTTATTTCAGACCACCCGATCTGTCACCTCTTTTACAGAAAGTGGCTTATCTTGCCATGTCTCCATTGTAAAAATAATGATAAAAGTTAAGAAGAGCTAAACAATTGGCCTTAAAGACAGTAGGATGGAGGACATACACTACAGTCATAGAGTTTTATAGGGTTAACCCTCACTCTCTGTTGCAAAGCACTAGAGATTGACCTTAAGGAGGGAAAGGGAGTGGCTAGTTTAAGAACTCGGGCTTTTGAGGTACAAGAAACCAGAGATCTCAATGTCCAAACACTAGACCACTGCAGAGAATCTAGGGGACTGGCAGGTGCAGGGGTAGTTCTATTATTCAGGACGTTGTTTGGGACAAGGAAGGAAGTTAGGAAGGGAGGAAGGGAGGAAGGCAGAAAGGAAGGGAGGGAGGGAGGGAGGGAGGGAGAGAGGGAGGGAGGGAGAGAGGGATGGGGAGGGAGAAAGGGGAGAGGAGAGAGAGATAGAGAGAAAGAGAAAGATCAGTTCAGAATTAAATTTGGGGGGAAAATTTCCAGGGTAGATCATAGAATTATAGGATTTAAGGAAGAGAAAACCAAGACTTTAGGAAGAGGAAAATTAAAACCGTAGACTGGACTACCATTGGGCCAGCCTCTCTGCCCCCTCCCTTCCCACCCACTCCCTCCCTCCTCATCTCTTCCCCCTTCTCTCTCTGCAGCTGGGCTAACTCCCTCTTCCTGCAAGCTGCGTCTTTCACACATCATGGGCCTCAGTCACTAGAGTCCGCCAGAAGAAAGAGTCCCACCTTCTTGATTCTCGTTTTAAAATCCCAGCAACTCTCTGATGGGGTCACCTGCTCCCGCTGCTATGGGGAAAGGGGAACAATGACCCTGCAGTCCCCAATCAAATCCTATAAGTAGAGTGGAGAGTTGGGGAATCTCCCCCAACAGAACAGACACAGCTCCAAAGAAAGGTGACATGATGGGTATGGAAAGTTCTGGATGGGCCATGCTCTTAAGTAGGGGGAAATAGAGGAGGAAAGCTTTCCCAACCACAGGCAAGAAATCCTGCTGTAGGAATTCCACCCCCAGGTGCTGGAGAGCCCTCGGGCCTCCCACCATCTTGAGGCAGGATGCAATGCAATTGCACGGAGATCCCCAGATGTGTTTGGAAAGCCAGCATGAGGTGCTGGCTGGGAAAGACCTCCCTTCTGGGGAGCTCTGGTCTCTTCCAGCCCGGGCCCTTCCCTACAGCCTGCTCTTCCCTTCAAGGGAAGGGGGGAGCAAGGTAGAAAGCGATAGAGAAAGAAAAGACCGGACTCCTTCTAGTGGAAGAGTGGGTTCCAAGACTCCTGGGCCCCGTCCCGCTTCCTCTCAGGCAGGAAGCTTGGCAGAGCTCAGAAGTCATTCCGAGGGTGACTTTAGAACTCAAAAAAACACTCTAGCTTCTTAAACAGTCTGCAAATCCATCTTGAGAACTTCTCCACCCTTACCAATGTGTGGGAAGAGATATAATGAAACATTAGTGCTGATTATTCTTGGGTGAAAGGATTATGAATGGTCCTATTTCCCCTAGAGTTTTCTGTATTTTCCCATTCTCCATGATAAGCATGTGTTGCATTTTATAAGGGAGCAAAAACATGGAACACACATATATCCTCGACCTCTTCCAGTAGACCCCACTTAAAATATAATGGCGAAGATCCTTAATTTCAAATTAAAACTCACTTAGAATCAAAGAACAAAAACGAGGCTAATTCAGAGCTGTGTTTGAAAGCACTATGGAAGGATGCCTCTGGAATTAAGGTGAACTTTTATGCATTCACACCTGCTCAAACATCACAGAATTCAGATGATGTTTATCAGCGTTTATGGTGTTTTTTAAAATCAAGTTTACCTTCCTAGCTGGGTTGGGCTAAAGCTAACATCAAATTAATTTGCATTCCCGGAGCACACACCTCCTGAAACAGTGCTGCGCACTTGAGGGAAATTGACCTTGGATGAAACATTTGCTGCCAAAAAAAATAAAGTGCCCAGACTCCACACAGACGACGAAGAAGTGGCACCAGCAGTGATCAGACACCCACGTGAACGGGAGCCAGTGACGGCCCTCGAGCGGCCCCGCGGAGGGAAACTCGCCTGCACCAGGGATAATAGCTTAAGGCTCAATGCCAGTCAAAACGTAAACAAACGTGGAGGAAGCAGACAGAGCCAGAAAACTTCCCGTCTGGATGGCACGTCAGGCCAATTAGCACAAACCCCAAACAGCACAAAGTCTCCTTCGACCAATCCTTCCTGCTTCCCTTCCTTCCTGCTGCCCAAGGTGTTTTCCTTCCTACCTCTTTCTTTCTTCCCAACCACATTGTACAGGGGAGCTCAGGAGGTGCATGGAGAGCGCAGAGGATGCAATAGGGAAAGAAAGTCAGGAAAAGTGTGGCCCCAGACAAGGGGGAGACAGAGCAGCATTATGGAGGTGACGATGTCTGACCCACGGGCAAAAATTTGGCTCTGGACGTCTTTGTTTGCTTGTTTGTTTGTTTGCTTGCTTGCTTATGGTACTGGGGATTCAACCTAGGGACGTTCTACCTTTGAGCTGCACCCAAGCTTGCTTATTTATTTATTTATTTATTTACTTATTTTTATTTATTTTTGAAACGGGGTCTTGCTAAGTTGCTGAGTGCCTCGCTAAGTTGCTAAGGCTCACCTCAAACCTGCCATCCTCCTGTCTCAGCCTCCCAAGTACTGGGATGACAGGCATGCACCACCACGCCCAGCTTCTGAACTTAATATCATAAGTACACACGCCATAAAGATAAAATGCACCCATTCCTCTAGAGCGTTGAGACTTTCTTACTACTCATTCTCTTTTTTAATACCATGGTCTATATTTCCTGACATGGAAAACTGTGCAGAGCCTCATCCACATGTGCAAAGTCACAAACCTGACAGCAGCCCACGTGGATCGGAGCTTCCTGCATTGTAGACACTCTGCTAAGTACTTCACACCCACTTCCTCCTTTAGTCCTCACAAACCCCTTGGAGCCTACAGGACGTGGGCCATTAGTGTCCTGATGTTAGAGATGTTGGAACCAACACTCAGAAATGCCGAGGTAGCTCCCCCAGAGTTCAAAGGCAGCAAAGACCAGCAGCAGAATTGAACCCCAGTGTCTCCCACTTCAAAGTTCACATGTCCTCTGGACCATCACTTAACAGAGAGACGTCTGGAAGGATGTTCCCAAAGTTTTGAAAATAGATTCCTCTGGCTGGTGAGACAGTGAATGATAATACGTTTTTGTTGTTGTTATAAAATAGTTCAAAATATGCAAAAGCACAGATTAATAAAACATATACTTATGTGCTCACCATCCAAATATTACAAATTTTGATGTCTGCCTATATTTCTTTAGATTTTTTTTTTTTGGTGTGGTGCAAGAGATCGAACCCAGGGGTGCTTTACCTCTGAGCTATACCCTCAGCCCTTCTTTATTTTTTCTTTTGAAACAGGGTCTCACTCGGTTACTGTGTGCTGGCCTCGATTCAGATTTTTTATATACTTTTATTGATTCATTGTAATTATACATCATAGTGAGGTTTGAAGTAATAAAACATACACGCACACAGCTCTTGGTGTATTCCCCTCCACATCCCACCCCACTACCCAACTGTCCCCATACATGGTACTGAGATTGGTAATAATACCTTCGCATATGGACATAGCATTATTTGAACTATTTCCTTCATCAGTCCTCCTGTTTCCCCTCCCGTTGCCCCTCTCCCAATCCCCTTCCACTATTCCGCTGGTCACTCTCCTCCTGTACCTGAAGTCCCTTTTGTTTCCTCTGTTCTTTCTCTCTAGCCTCCACAGATGAGAGAAAATATTCTACCCTTGACTTTCTGTGACTGGCTGATCTCAGTATAATATTCTCTAGATCCATCCATTTTCCTGCAAACGGCAAAATTTTGTTCTTCTTTATGACTGAGCAAAACTCCATTGTGTGTTTATACCACAATTTTGTTATCCATTCATCTGTTGATGGACACTTAGGCTGGTTCAGATGTTTTCTTTTTTTGTGTGTGTGTGGTACTGGGGATTGAACCCAAGGGCACTCTACCTCCGAGCTACACCCCCAGCCCTATTTTTCATTCTTTATTTTGAAACAGGGTCTCACTAAGTTGCTGAGGGCCTCACTAAGTAGCTGAGGCTGGCCACGAACCCAGATCCTCCGGTCTCAGCCTCCCAAGTACTGGGATTACAAGTGTGTGCCACCACACCCGGCTTAGGCTGGTTCAGATGTTTTCTAAGACGCAGGGACAGTTGAAGGTCCTTTGTCCCCCTGAGAAAGCACCAGGCCGTGCCTCAACATCACTGCAGCGGATGTGACCTTGACGAGACCCCCTGACGTCACAGCCCCCAGGAAAGTCAAGCATAGTTTCAGGGTCATATGTAAAAGCTAGAGAGGAAATAATAAACAAAGAGACTTCAGATAAAGGAGGAGCAAGACCAATAGAACAGTGGAAGGGGACTTGGGCAGGGAGATGGAGAGGGAAAAAGGAGGCTCGATGAAGGAACCCGTTCAAGTAAAGCTGTGTCCATATATGAAGTTCTCACCACCGATCTCGCGAACGTGTGTGAGGTGGGGGCGGGACGCAGAGGGAGTCGCACCGACTGCTGTGTGCCTGGATGTTTGTGTCGCACTGAGCCTCACTATGATGTATAATTACGATGCGCCAGTGAAAGCATGCTTTTTAAAAATGGAACTCTGCCTAAACACTTCTGTAGAGAGGGGGGTGGGAGGAAATGATGATCACACGAGAGGGGCGAGAGTGGAAAAGAAGCAGCTTTCTGCTGTTCTATCCTGGTCCAAGGATTAAACTAGCTAGGAAACAAAAATGAATGAACTACATGTTCCTTATCCACAACTATCCGTAACTATCAAATATTTTTGAGCTTTGATGGAGGTTAGACAGTAGAGTTCAGTGATATATTCTCTGGCACGGATACTTGGAATCCATATTCTCTAAAAAAAAAAAAAATCAGTATAACAGATGGTAAGGATGTGTCATTTTGGCATTCATCTAGCTGGAGAGCCACCCTATCTTTACCAAGAAGAAGTTAACAGATTTCCTGCAAGCAAAATAAGACCTTTCTTAAGAAATAATTCTAGGTCCTCGGGAACAAATGGAGATTAGGTCTCCAGGGTCTTACACCACCAGGAAAATGACTCTCATTATTTTCATTGGGAATTTTTTAAACAAATGTTCAAAAAAATCACTGAATTTCATTTCTTGAAATAAAATAGAGACCATGATTTCTTACCTGGTGCTGGTCAAAATTTCAACCAAATTGTATAAAAGCAGTTGCATCAACTGCTAATTGAGGTAGGTATTGAATATGAATCCCCCAAATTATCAAAGAGGTAGAGTGTACCAAATGCTAGGGATAGGGGAAAAGATGGTAATATTAGGATAACACTTTTTGCTGTAACAGTTGAACCCCCAAATCTCAGTGGCTTACCCATATCATAGCAGATATATTTTTAGACCAGGACAGTCCTGTGGTCTCCAGCGGTGATGAGATCACACTGGGCAGGCCCTTGAGGACTCTCCGCAGCTGTACGCCCTGCCCCTAGCCTTTAGAAACAGGAGTCTCTCGACTGGGCCACATCTTTCCTTTTTTTAATTTTTTATTTTTTTGGCACCGGGGATGGAACCCAGGGGCACCCCTCTACCTCTGAGCTACACCCCCAGCCCTATTTTTTATTCTTTATTTTGAAACAGGGTCTCACTAAGTTGTGGAGAGCCTCACTAAGTAGCTGAGGATGGCCGCGAACCTGCGATCCTCCTGTCTCAGCCTCCCAAGTACTGGGATTACAAGCGTGTGCCACCACGCCTGGCCGGGCCACATCTTTTCTATTGTCCTCATGGCCTCCATGGCTCCCTCCTCTGGGAGGTTCTTCCCCATCTGTGATCTGCAATGGCCACCTCTGAGTCAAGTCCCCGGCCATGCATTTCTTGCAGCTGAACAGCTCAGGCTCCAGTTCCTGCGGGCCCAGGTTTCACTGAGGGTTCTTCTATGTGCATACACCTTTGGGAGACCAGACCTGTGCGCCCTGTGCGCCCTGTGATCCCTGTGCCCCCCATGCTCCCTGTGCTCCCGTGCTCCCTGTGCGCCCTGTGCTCCCTGTGCTCCCTGTGTGCCCTGTGCTCCCTGTGCGCCCTGTGCGCCCTGTGCCCCCCCATGCCCCCTGTGCTCCTCGTGCTCCCTGTGCCCCCCCCGTGCTCCCTGTGCCCATACAGTTCCCTCAAATCCCGAGTTGGCTTCCGAACTGTTTGCTTCCAGTCAGTCTCAGCTGCCTGTAAACACACCCAAAGCTCTTTCCTAGACACAAATCCAAGACCTTGCTAGTCATCCATTCCCAGCTTGTCACATTGCTCGGAGTGGCACATGGTTCAAAACGTATGAATTGTTTATTTCTGGAATTTTCCATTTGATAGTTTGGGACTTCAGCCAAACATGGGTACGAAAACCATGGAGAGCAAACCCATGGCTAAGGGAGGACTGGACTACTGTACCATCGTTCTCCATCTTTCCGGCTTTTAATGTCCCTTTCCACACCACCTGCCATCTGACCACTAAGCCAGTTCTGGGTTTCTGTTACAGATGCACCCTGCCTCAGGGTACCAATTTCTGTGTATAAACTGGGATTATATTCACTGCTATAGTACCCAAAAAAAAATCAGGGGCTTAGTACAAATAACTTTCTCGCCCACATAACAGTTCAATGCAAGTATACCCTCCCTGGAACTGGGCAGAAATTAATGGAGGAAAAGATGCACCAAATATAAATAGGCCAATAAAAGGTTATTTGTACTAATGCCCAGAAATTATTGAGAAAGAGACACAGTCATTTGGTGCTGAAACTGCAAGGTCTTGAAAGGAGGGTAGATGCTGCCACGTCAGGGGCAAGAGAAGACATGGAAGAGCATTCGTTATGGAGCAGGGGCAGGGGCAGGAGGATGTATGTTCTGAAATAAAACATAATGTTAAACAGAGGAACCGTTCATGAGTTTAGCCCTCTTGCCATCCTATGACAGGAAAGATCACCACTGGAAAAAACATGGTAAAAAGTAATACCTGGAGAAACACTAACTCTAGCATCAGTAACATCATATGACCCATAGTCTTTATAGATGTGGAATGCTATGGAATCGTAGTCAGAGCACAGGCAGAGTTTTATCAGAAGTTATTAGAAGCATAGTAGTGGTCAGCTTTCCATTGCTGTGACAAAATATCTGAGACAGACAACTTAAAAGGTTGAAAGGTTTATCTTGGCTCACGGTTGCAGAGGTTCAAGTCCATGGTCCCTTAGATGGTTGTTTCTGGGTAGAACATCATAGCAGGGAGTGTGCAATAGAGTGAGCTGCTCATCTTCTGGCAGCCAGGCAGCAAAGAGAGAGAGGAAGGCGGGCGGGGGACAAAACCCCAGTCACCTTCTTCCTCCAAGTAGGCCCCACCTTCTACAGATCCCACCACCTCCCATAGCTCATTAAGCTATGAATTCATGAATGGGCTAACCCACTGATGAGGTCAGCGCCCTCATGATGCAATCATTTCCCAAAGTCCCCACCCCTGAACACTGCTGCCTTGGGGACCAAGCCTTCAACACGCTCGGGGCGGGGATGGGGGGTTAGACTCTAACCATAACAGAAGGAATGATGTGAGCAGTAAAATGAAAAGCAGTTCAATGGTGGACTCATAGCACAGCACTATGCATTCATTGACCTGATGCATTTATAGACAGGAGGGAACTGGTTCACTGCTTTCTGCAGGTGAAAAAGTGTTCAATTATAAGGAGTTCCTTTCTTTCTTTCTGTCTTTCTTTCTTTCTTTCCCTCTTTCTTTCTTTTTTTTTTACATACTTGGTGCAATGTAATTATGCATCATAGTGAGATTCAAAGTGATACAAACATACGTGCACACCTCACTTGGTATATTTCCCCCCAGATACCTTCCCGCTTCCTCCCTCCCCGTACATGTTAGTGAGATTGGTAGTGGAACCTTGTATGGACGTAACCCTATTTAAACTGTTCCCTTCCTCAGTCCTTGTTTTCTCCTCCCCCACCCACCTCTCCCAACCCCTTCCACTATTTTACTGGTTTCTCTCCTCATTTGACTGAAGTCCCTTTTTGCTTCCTATTTTTGTTCTAGCTTCCACATATGAGAGAAAACATATGACTCTTGACTTTCTTAGACTGGCTGATCTCACTTAGCATCATATTCTCTAGTTCCATCCATTTTCCTGCAAATGACAAAAGTTTGTTCTTCTTTATGGCTGAGTAAAATTCCATGGTGTGAATATACCACACTTTTTCATTATCCATTCATCTGTTGATGGACACCTAGGTTGGTTCCGTAATTTGGCAATTGTGAATTGTGCTGCTGTAAACATGGATATGCGTATATCACTATAGTATTCTAACATCAATTCCTTTGGAAATAGGCCAAGGCGTGGTATGGCTGGATCATATGATGGTTCCATTCCTAGTCCTTTGAGAAACTTCCATACTGATCTCCAAAGTGATTGTACTAATTTACAATACCACAAACAGTGTTTGGGTCCCTATTTCCCCACATCCTCTCCAGCATTTATTATTGTTTGTATTCTTGATTGTTGCCATTCTAATTAGAGTTAGATGGAACCTCAGGGTAGTTTTTATTTGCATTTCCCCAATTGCTAAGGATGTCGAACATTTTTTTTCATATACATGTTGACCATTTTTATTTCTTCTTTTGAGAAGTGTCTAATCATTTCAGTAGCCCATTTTTTAATTGGGTTACTTGTTGTCATTGTTGTTGTTTGCTGTTAAGTGTTTTGAGTTGTTTATATATTCTAGATATTAGTCCTCTATCAGAGGAGTAGCTAGTAAAGATTTTTCCCCAATCTGTAGGCTCTCTCTTCTCACTTTTGATTGTATCCCTTGCTGCACAGAAGCCTTTTAACTTGATGGCATCCCATTTGTTGATTCTCCGTCTTATTTGCTAAGCTTTAGGGGTTGTGTTTCAGGTAAACTCTTCAAGCCAGGAGAACACCTCCCAGGACTTCGGAGGGCCTTAGTGATCATGTTACACAGTGCCCAAAACACTGCATACATGGCGAAATACTTTCCTATATTGATATTCTCAACCTTATGAGTTGGAAACAGCTGGTGCCATTAGCTCCATCTCATGAACATGAAAACAGAAATTAAGATACTCAGGTGAATAACGTCCCGGGGCTCCCAAGAGACAGAATCTTCTCGAGAACCCAGGAAGCCAGACTCCTTTTCTAGTTGCCCCTTCACTGTCTTCCAAGCAGGCAAGAGAACAAGCTCATTCCGGCCAGTTGACTTTAAAAACTTGCAAGCCGGGCGTGGTGGCGCACGCTTGTAATCCCAGTACTTTGGGAGGCGGAGACCGGAGGATCCGGGTTCGCGGCCAGCCTCAGCTCTTTTACTCTCTCTCTCTCCCTGTCTCTCTCTCCCTGTCTCTCTCTCTCTCTCTCTCTCTCTCTCTCTCTCTCTCTCCTTAGTGAGGCCCTCCACAACTTCGTGAGACCCGGTTTCAAAATAAAGTATAAAAAAATAGGGCCGGGGGCGTAGCGCGGAGGTAGAACGCCCCTGGGTTCAACCCCCGGTACCGCAAAAAAAAAAAAAACTTTCAAAAATTTCTTAAATGTTTACATTAAAGTAAGTCCTTGGGACTGGTGTGTTCTCTTGGAGTTCCTTACGGTGACAGAGGGGATACTGATAAACCGTTTTGACCTTGGTTTTGTTCAGAGATAGAGTGATGAGATCAACCTGGAAGATGACAAAACAGCCTTCTCTGTGGCTTAGAGAATACCACCTGCCACAGGGAGCCAAAAAAGGCATATGAACGGTCTCCTTAGGAAAAGAAGTTCATAGAGCTGCTTTTAAATTGTTAGATTTGCTAAAAATGATTCTTTTGTTTAAAAAAATTCTCAAGAATTTTTTTTTTTTTGCGGTACCGGGGATTGAACGCAGGGGCCTCGCTGAGTAGAGAGAGAGAGAGAGAAACAGAGAGAGAGAACGGGAGAGCTGAGGCTGGCCGCGAACCCGGATCCTCCGGTCTCCGCCTCCCAAAGTACTGGGATTACAAGCGTGCGCCACCACGCCCAGCTAAGAATGTTTTAAAAGATTCTAGGAATTCCATTTCAACCCAACTCGAGAAAACTTACCTATTAAGGCAATAATAATAATGCTAGTAACAGCGCAGCTATATTAAAAGCAAGCACGAATTCTTGATGTCTCTTCTTGGTGCTTTTGCATTCTGTACTCTATGTAGATAACTCTTCTATTGGGTAGACACATTGCATCCATTTTGCAGATGTGGAAACAGAGACTTAGAGAGGTCAAGAAGAGGGAGAATGGACACACAAACCCAAGTCTGCCTGACTCCCAAGCCCACACTCCAACCACGGTGCTATTTGGTGATGCGTAAATTATTTTTTAGCACTCAATAAGCTTTATGTAATAGATATACACTAAATCTTACAACTTCTAAAAAAAATTTTGTTTTTGGTGCTGGGAACTGAATCAAGGCCCTCCCACATGCTAGGCAAGCACTGTATCAGTTGAGTGAACCCTTTTTTAATTTCTGGTGAGCCTGTGTTATTTGTGCATATGAATAGGTTTCAGTGTGAGGTTTCAATGCATGCAGATGGTGTGCACTAAGCAATTCCAGCCTCCCTTTCTCTACCTTCCCTTCCCTCCTGCCTTCCCAACCTCTAGTAAACACTGTCTACATTCAGGTCAACTTTTTTTTTTTGTACCGGGGATTGAACGCAGGGGCATTCTACCTCCGCGCTACGCCCCCGGCCCTATTTTTTTATACTTTATTTTGAAACCAGGTCTCACGAAGTTGCGGAGGGCCTCACTAGGTAGAGAGAGAGAGAGACAGAGAGAGAGAGAGAGAGAGAGAGAGAGAGAGAGAGCTGAGGCTGGCCGCGAACCCAGATCCTCCAGTCTCCACCTCCCAAAGTGCTGGGATTACAAGCGTGCGCCACCACGCCCGGCAACTTTTTGGTTTTTTTTTTAACTTCCACATAGGAGAGAACACACAGTACTTGTCTCTCTGTGTCGGGTTTATTTCACTTCATGTCCTCCAATTCCATCCATTTTGTTGCCAATGACCAGCTTTCATCCCTCTTTATGACTGAATAATATTCCACTATGTATATATGCCACTATCCCTGATTTTAATTTGGACGTGGATCAGTTGGCCTGGCCAGATGCCATGGAGGAGCCTTCTTCTAACAGGCCGATAGGAAACCAAGTTAGAAAGCTGGAAGTGTATTGTGCAACATATTGTTAAATAACAAATAAAAGGCATAGAAAAGCAGTCTACACTGTGATCAGTCTACACTGAGTCTCTGTGGTCTCAGTTTTCTAAAACGAATGGTGTAAACCTTTAAAAACCAACCATGGATAGAAGATAAGAAACATAACCTACTATGATTTATGAAAAATTGCATTCCTTTTTAACATACCAAATTACAAGACGGTCTCTTTAGAAAAACAATTTAAATCATTAAAAGAAATGACCAAATAACACTTTCTGAGAGTCAGAAAACCCTCACTTTTACCATCAAAGAAAACTAAAAGGTCCAACTTGAAGGCCGTGTCGCTGGGGTACACAGCAGCTCATGCCTGTGCGAGTTCTATCTCAATTCCTTGCGTCAACGGGACCATCACCTCCCGACTTCCCATTGTAACACCCTCCTTCCTATTGTAACATAGAGCCCGGACTGAAATTAGACACCGACGCTCAGCTGAATTATTTAAAACCGTGTGCCTTTATTACCCTTGAACTTTCTGCCAATAAAGAACAATGCCAAAAAGCACAGAGATGTAAACACTCCTGAAAATTTTAATATCAGAGGTTGTTGGAGTCTTTATTAAAGAAAATAACACTGCTTGGAAGCATTAAATCTTTTTAGGGATGTCAGAACAAATGAAGAAAGTTGACCTAGCTTGCCCAGGGCCTCTTGAAATTACATTTACTGTAGCTTCTTCCCTTTGGCTAATTTAGTTTTTATCTACTCTGGGTGATAAACTCGCAGCCTGGGTTGTGCACTACATGCACACTTGACAGAGGGAGGCGATTGCAGGAATAATGATGAGCCATTTCGGCCCTCCCTCTTGCCTTCCCAGAGCACTTTCCCCACCCGCAGACTCTACTGGTTTCTCAGCAAGTCTACTGCTACTTAACTTTACCCTTTAATGGAAGGCTAACTTACATTTAATTCTATGGAGAACGTAGGTCAATGTTTTCTTAGTTTTCTGTATCATTACAGTGGTTTGATTCCATATAAGATATCTCAGAAGAGAAGAAAGGGGGCTACATGTGTTGGAAACTTAACCACTAATATGGGCTGTTTATGAGTCAGAGTTCATTTTTTTTCTTCTGTATTTCTATGAATCCACAGAAGTCTGCTCATAATTGAGACACACATCAAACACCTCATGACCTCATTAGCTTTTGTAAAGTCTTCTCCGGTGTTAGATTGGGCTCCGGGTCCTTGGCCCTCTGAAGGGGATTTGAGCAAGTTTTCATTATTTGGTTCTAGCAGGAAGTAGGACTATTTAGTAAAGTATCTGTAAAAAGAGAAAACAAGATACCCAACTATCAGAACCTCAGATTCTTCTTTCTGCCAGTACCTTCAAACCAGTTCACCTCTACACCCAGAGGTGTAGGCAGCCAGTGTACAAAGACCAGTTCCCAGGATGCACTGGAGGTGTCTGATAAAGATCCTACCTATGAAGACAAAAAATTCTCAAGATGGTTCAAGTCCATTCCATGAGCAATGCACTTTCCTTCTATTTAAAACCATCTGAGAAGCCAGGCATGGTGGCGCATGCTTATAATCCCAGTACTTGGGAGGCTGAGACAGGAGGATCGCAGGTTCCAGGACAGCCTCAGCTACTTAGTAAGGTCCTCCACAACTTAGTGAGACCTGTTTCAAAAATAAAGAATAAAAAATCGGGCTGAGGGTGTAGCTCGGAGGTAGAATGTCCCTGGGTTCAATCCCCAGTACCACAAAAATAAAATAAAACCATCTGAGGATCACTAAGAATTTAACATGATGACATCTAAATGACACTCTTTCTTACCCCTGTCCACCACCCAGCCCATCACATGCTGGGAAAGTTCCAAACAGCTGTCATTTTTTAAGCCTGACTTGGCTGAAATCAGGTGGCCACCAATACCATTCCATAAGGCCACTAACCAATATGGAGTACAATTCGACTTAATTCAAACTTAATCAAAAGAACTTTGAGAAGAACAAATAGGTTCTAAGTATCCACTGTATGAAAAATGTTTGAGTAGAGAGTGGCGAGTTGGTGGGACAAGAGGGTGACATAAAGGATGAGCAAAACAGGTCTTCTACCCTCGAGGAGTTTCCATGCAGAGAGGGGAAAAAATGTTTGCATACTCGTTTGGCTTTTTTTCAGAGAGTAGAAATGTGTTCCACCTAATTCTCTAGAAGGGACATCAACAGTTCGTCTTCCTTTCAATGTGTAAATAATAAAAAGGAGATGTGGCAGAGGAGAATATTAGCAATTTGAGCTGGAAATAACACCATAGCGTAGAAAGCAAGATATCCGTGGAGGATGATCTGAGGCTAAGCAGGGACCCCCATGGGTTGTGAATGCTGAATTCACAAGTCGTTATTAAGAAATAAGTAAAAGGAGTCCTTATTCACAGGCCCCTCTGCCTAGTCGCTCCGTGTTCTCCAGCAAGTTACCCAACTCTCTGTTTCCTTATCGGTAAAATAGGAACAAGGCCATTTATTTTAATGGGGCTTGTGTGCGTCAAATGAAAATACAGAAACCATGGGGCATGGTCTATGGCCCAATAAAATGCTACTTTTCTTCCTTCCCTTCTCCCCAATTCCCTTCACTTTCTATTTATGTATTTATTTATTTATTTATTTATTTATTTGTTTGTTCATTTATTGTGGTACTGAGGATTGAACCCAGGGGCATTCTACCTCTGAGCTACACCCCCAGCCCTATTTTTTATTCTTTATTTTTGAAATAGGGTCTCACTAAGTTGCAGAGGGCCTCACTAAGTAGCTGAGACTGGCTGCGAACCTGCAATCCTCCTGTCTCAGCCTCCCAAGTACTGGGATTACAAGTGTGTGCCACCACGCCTGGCATCCCTTCACTTTCTTCAAGCAAAATATAAGAGAGCAACTATCAAGGTCATTATCAACAAGGTCTTCATGACTAAGTCTCCCTTCCCATTGATTTGCAGCCCAGCCCATTAGGCACATGCTCAGCACCTGATATAGGCACAGTGAGCAGCACGCAGCACGGCTGTAAACCCCTGGGCTCAGTCCAGAGAGCAGACCATTGAATCTGCAGATAAGAACCAAGTACTGATCCAAGCACCCATTCATGCCATGAGACACAGAAAGAGGGAATAAATCATCCTGGGGAGGGCGCAATGGATCAGAGAGGACCCACAGAGGCATTTGAACTGCATCCTAACGGTTTCCCGTGGGGCCTGGGACCACCGTATCTTACTTATCTTTTACTACAGGACGCGACCTTTATTTCTTCCGTAATTCATAAAAATTATACAAAAGAACATAAGAAAAAATCAGTTCGAACCCATCAAGCCCATCTGATCTGAAACAGAAAAAGACTCATAATGAATATGCCAACACTTCCAAGTTTTTCATTCCTTTTCTAAAGCAATTTCATCTGCAAATGAATTATGCACTCGGCAGCTAGACAGGACTTCCATTCCTACACTCCAGAAAAATGTGTTTGCTTCGCTTTACATTTCTTACAGCTCAGTGGGAAGGCAGTCGCGATGCAATTTCCTATCCAGTTTAAGGTCTGAGATGTCAGTTCTCTTTCCTTCTCCAGAACACAGCCGAAGCTTATAAGCCCAAGGGTGGGGAGTTCATTTTTTTTTCTCCCCAAGCACATTAAGTACATAAATCATCTCTCAAGAAAGAGGATAAGGTTCCTGGATTTCTATTTTGTCTAGCATGAAAACGAAAGTCCAATCTGCGAGGCATTATATTGTTATATCCATCTGCAGTGTACTAAAATCACTCTCAAAGACTGTAATTCTCCCAGCGATTTTTTTTTTTTAGTACAATAGGCAGAGCGGTTTCTTATGCACAGGTAACTGAAAGCAGGTTCCTATCTCACATAAATTTATCTTCTCTCTGAAAAGTAAATGTCTCTCCACATACCACCCGGGGTTCTGAAGGGTAGCATGCTGCCCTTCCTGTGGGTGGAGAGAGAAGTTAGCACAGGGATTGAGTGTGAGGATTTTTTATGGACAGGGGTCCAGGAGCGGGTCCTGAGCTAGTGTTCAAATGCCCTCTAGTGGTCGTTAGACATCATCAGTGAGCAAGCCTGGGGAGGGGAAGAATTGCCTTGCAAAACAGCACAGTTGTGATTTTCTGCAAAAGCCCACCAAATCCAGAGCCCCGGATTAAAGCCTGGGTGTCTGCATCTAACGGGAAATGCAGTGGCGGTCCTGGGAGTCTGTCTTGCCTATATAAATGGAACCTCGCTCTTGCGCTCAAAGGGTCCAGCCCAGGGATTTTTATTACACCGCTCTGTCCCTGAGCCCTGGGCACACCGGAGAGCCTCAGGAAGGGTTTGCTGAGTATATTAGTTAGCACTTTTGTCACTGTGACCAAAATACCTGGCAAAAAACAACTTAGAGAATATTTTGGCTCATTGTTTCAGAGGTTCAGTCCACAGTGGGCTGACTCCAAGGCAGACATCATGGCAGCAGGCGTGGCAGAAAGAAGTTGCGCTCAGCTCATGGGGCTGGAAGCAGAGAGAGCAAGAGGAGAGGCCAGGGACAGATAGTCCTGGAGGCCATGTCCCCAGGAACCCACCCAGCCATGCCCCATGTCTGAACCATGCTGCACTGGGGAACATGCTTTCGATACATGTGCTTTGGGGGGGGGGGGCATTCTAAACCCCAACCGTAACACTGAGTGACCAAATAAATTAAATAATGGATTCTGTGTACACACCATGAGCTTGGCCCATCTGAGAGTGCATAGATCCTGTCTGCTTTCTGAGTCTACTTGCTTCACACTCTTCCACAGTCACTGCTGAACACACTAAAAGAATTATCCCTTCTGTAATATGAAGATGAGGAAATAGAATTAAAATGTTGGAGGAAGTAGTAATTGAAAAAAAAAGCCTTTATGGGTAGAAGAGAGGGTCTGGGCTGATAGTTCAAAGGAAAAGATAAAAGAGAGACATCAAAAAGGAAGTGGAATTAAGAGAATCAATGAAACAATCAAGCAAATGTCTGCCACTGTGTCCAAGAAGCTTTCCTGATACTGACACCCAGCGCCACCAACAGAAGTGACACAGCAAGGAAACAGCAGGAGTCAGCCCACGCCCCCAGCCTGGCTTTGAGCCCCTGTGAAAACGATGTTACAATCAGGATTACCCCAGCACTGTGTGCTTATTCCCCAGAGCTGAACCCCACGACGCTCGATGAGGGCTAGCCATGAAAGTCTAACAAGAGCCGGGCATGGTGGTGCACGCTTGTGACCCCAGTACTTGGGAGGCTGAGACAGGAGGATCCGGGTTCGTGGCCAGCCTCAGCTACTTAGTGAGGCCCTCTGCAACTTAGTGAGACCCTGTTTCAAAATAAAGAATAAAAAATAGGGCTGGGGTGTAGCTCAGAGGTAGAATGCCCCTGGGTTCAATACCCAGTACTGCCAAAAAAAAAAAAAAAGAAAGTCTAACAACTCGCAAGCCATCTCCGAAAACTTGTCCAGCTACCAGAGATGGACGCCAAAGGGTTACACAAATCAGAAGGTGGATAAAAGGAAATGCAGTGGAAACAGGGAAGAGGAAGCCACCAGCCAGAGATGATGCTGGGCGCCCCTGCCCTCCACCCATTCCCCAAGTGCCCTGAGCCTCTGCATCCTGCCAGCCTAGCTCTGCGGTGCTGTGGGATCCAGGCTGGCTCAGTGGAGAAGCGCAGCCTCCGCTGTCCACTCGGCAACTTAGATGATGAAGTTAATCTCCGTGCCTCAGTTTCCTCAAGTGTAAAGTGGGGTAGATAAGAATATGTGCCCACAGAGTTCTGTGCAGATTACCTGAAATGGTATGTGGTCAGTACCTCAGTTGGGATGTGACTTGGAGCTCACCTTTAAGAAATAATAGATACTAATATTGTTGAGGAGGAGGAGGACCAAACTTCTTTTCTACTGGAATGTTCTCTGCACTTTTCCTCCTCCCAAGTCCTTTCAGCAGTATATTCTTTCTTCCTGAGATTGCCAAGGGAGCCCTAGCAGAATGCCAGCAAGTAGACCCTCTCTAGAAGGTAGATGGAAGAAGAGCTGGGATTGGGGCAAGAGTCGGAGTGGATGCGGGGTCACCATGAGGGCATGATCCGCACTCGCCCATGCCTTTTCTGGAGTAGATCCGAACACATAATGGGGTCCAAAGCCAAATGTGATAGGCTTCCAGGCTAAAATTTAATCTCAGCGCATTTTGTTATCCACACACGCGCGCACACACGCACACACTCAATGGACTCAACTGCACTCCTGCAGGGCTGTGTCAGGAGAAAGCGGAGGCCCCTCTTTTCTCTCTCTCTCTCTCTCTCTCTCTCTCTCTCTCTTACCACTTCTGGCTTTTTCTTTCTTTTTTTTTTTTTGCGGTACGAGGGATTGAACCCAGGGGTGTTCTACCTCCGCGCTACACCCCCAGCCCTATTTTTTATCCTTTATTGAAACCAGGTCTCACAAAGTTGCGGAGGGCCTCACTAAGCAGCTGAGGCTGGCCGCGAACCCGGATCCTCCGGTCTCCGCCTCCCAAGTACTGGGATTACAAGCGTGTACCGCCACGCCCGGCTCCACTTCTGGCTTTTTCTATTTCTCATTCTTCACCACTTCTACTAAATTCTCCCAGTCCTCCCCACATTCCACTTTTTGGAATGAACCCCAAACATAGTGTTAAAAATGGTAGTGTTTCCAGGGAACCAAGCTTTACAGCTTTCTAGAGCCTGCAGAACTGGTCATGAAATGGTGCGCGGACCCGTGGCGTTTCCCCCGTATTCTGAAGTCGCTCTCTACATAATGATTTTCCTGACATACCTCTCTGCTCTTTCACCTGGAACAGAATTGAAGGATGTGGTTATCAGTCCTCCCATAATGCCAATTTTTAGACTCCATCCTGAATATTGTTATGGCTGCCAAAATCTACTGGCTAAGTAATATGGATGGAGCCACTATACTAAAAAGGATGTTTGCTGAGTTGGGCTTTTTTAAACATCAAGGACTTTAACTATATTACAGTTCAAATCGATAGAAATGTAACCTTTTCAACCACATAAAATGAGTTCATTTTTATTATTAGTCTTTTTCTGCCATGATGGTGCCGTGATTGCCAAAGGAGCCAGGTTGTCTTAGGCTTTATTGAAAGACCATTAAAGAAACAAACTCACACTCATTTAAATACTGAAGCCAGTACATTAAAAAGATCAATAAAGCAAAAACACCTGGGGTTGCTTTACTTAAACACCCCGCATATGAGAATCAGTCCACAATCACAATGTGAGCAAGCCAATAAACCCGGAAGACCAGCCGATGAAGAAGAGAGTGCCATTTCATTAAATGAGTTCAGGCCGTATAGCCCTTCACTTCAGCCCAATTAGATGTACTGTGCTGGAACTTTCTCCCGGTATTTTAAAACATCAACATTCATTGATCAATGAGTGCCATTTACTTAAGAAAACTGTTCACTCCCTGAGTTGAGTGACGATGGTAGAGAGAGTGGTTTCAGTTCTTTAAAAATAACAAACACAAGTTAAGGCTACAGTGAGGGAGGAATCAACATTCTGAGGGAATTAGGACATGCACTTGGGGATGGAACCCAGGGGCATTCTACCTCCGAGCTACACCCCCAGCCCTATTTTTTATTCTTTATTTTGAAACAGGGTCTCACTAGTTGTGGAGGGCCTCACTAAGTAGCTGAGGCTGGCTGCGAACCTGCGATTCTCCTGTCTCAGCCTCCCAAGTACTGGGATTATAAGCGTGCACCACCACGCCCGGCAGGACATGCTCTTTCTAACGACACTTAGCACAGGATCCTGTGTGTAGCAATGTGTATTAAACTCAATATTGACCACTGATTTGGTGGACTTGGATTTGACACAAACCTCTTTGTGCCCCAGTATCCCCGTGTTTGATTATGATGGTATCCTTGTCTACCTCCTTCCCTGGTCATGAGAACTAAGATGCTTGTCATAAAACTCTTCAAGTTCTTCCCTTAAACCGACAATGTTAGTTGTAAGTTTGAATTGTAATATGTACTCAGAATAATTTTAGAATAAGCATGACCCCTGACCAATCAGTTCCTGGGTTTTTTTGTTTGTTTGTTTTTGTTTTGTTTTGTTTTGTTTTGTTTTGTTTTGTTTTGTTTTGTTTTGTTTGTGGTGCTGGGGATTGACCCAGGAGCATTCTGCCTCCAAGCTATACCCCAGCACTATTCTGTTTTTTATCTGGCAACAGCCTCAGGCCTTGGGAGTCCCATTGCAGGATTCAGTCCCATGTTCTCCATGGCCTCACTAAGTTGCTGAGGCTGGCCTCAAACCTGCAATCCTCTTGTCTCAGCCTCCCAAGTACTGAGATTACAGGCATGCACCACCACGCCCTGCTCATTCTTCTTTTTAAAACACCATTCATAGGGTCTTTCTGATTATTAAATGAAATGCATTCACTCAGGAAAGGACACAATTAAAACTAAGTTTCTGTTCTCCCATTAAGCCCGTCCCACCATCTAGAGGACGTGGTTATAGCAACTCTCTCTTCACTCTCAAACAGGCAAACAAATTTGGAGAGGTTCCTCTCACCTAAAAATAAAACTTTCTCTTCACCCCATTTCCCCATTTAAAGAATTTTCTTTGCAATAAAACTCCACAACCATTCTTCTCTATTCCAGTGTCTGGATGAGCTATTTCTTGCCCGCCATGACCCCTACGGACACGCCATGCTTGTTTTGAACCTAAACCCAGCCCTGAAGTTTCTGTTAAATTTCATTCCATTTATTTCAGCGGCACCTTCAAATACATTTGTATTTATTATTTGAACTCTTCGTTCTATTATTCACTCACCCTCTATAAAGACTTCTAGAACCTGCTCCCCAGAGTTAGGTCAAACTTCACAGCTTAAGGACACAAGGCTACCCTCCATGCACACCCCAGCTTCCAGTCTAGGGCTCTCTAGACCACCGCCACTACAGCCAGCTGGGTTTCCACTACCCCCTCCGACTCAATAATTTGCTAGTGAAGTGCCAAGTTCGTGATCCCACCAAAGACCACCAGGAGCCAATTCCGATGCAAAGCACACGAGGGTCCTTTATTCAAGCTTGAGCTTGGGATCCTAATGTGCACCAACGCAGTGGTCACAGGGAGAAGCCCCTTGCTCTCTGAGAACAAAGCTTTTATCCCTTAAGGAGGCAGCCCACCCCACCTTTACATTGATAGGTTAGTTTAAAACATAAGCTTCTTGGCGTTCCCTGGTTGGTTTAATTTTCGCGCCTTAGGTAGGGGTCATCATTAGGGAAGCATTAACCCTATATGGTGACATTTAAGCTGATTGGTCGGGCCCGCAGTACCTTTCTCAGGAATGTCCAGGATGGGTGGGGGGCCTGCTGACTCTGGTCAGAGTGGCCTCGCCCAAATTATCTGGAATTGCAGACCCAGGTGTGCTTGACGCCGATTGGCTGTTTCTAGGGGTTGCTAGGGACAAGATCAGATTAGCACACTTAATGGTTTCTACAGGGTATGGGGCAACAGGCTATAGAAACTTAACTCCTAGAAAAACAGATACTTAGGCCTATTCTACTTAAAGCTTTAACTAAAGCCTGTCATGCCTTCACTTTGGTTCTTCACTAGAATGACTTTCAGAACTTACGGAGCACTGTACTTTGATCAGAAGTGTATTATAAAGGATGCAATGCGGACCAACGAAAGGGAGGGATACAGAGGTCAAGATTTGGGAGGGTCCCGAATGCAGAGCCGCCTTGTCCTCGGGACACATTATTCCCCACCCCTCACGTCGATGGGCAACAGTATGCAGAGTGTTACACGCCAGGGTCGCTAACCTGAACTTGGGCATCCAGAGTATCTTTAGGGGTTCATTACGTCAGTGTATGGATCGACTCACGGGTCATGGAGTTGGACTCAATCTCCCTTCCCTGGAAGCCAGGCTTAGAGCCTGACTCTCTAATCACATGTTTGATGAAGAGAAGGGAAAAGAAAACAGGCGCCTCCTTACATAAGGACCCTGCTGAGGTGGCTCTCTCCCCTGGGATGGTCATAGCCGCTCTTCTAGCTTGCTCTCTCTTGACCCAGAGTAGACAGGTGCCCTGTCCCTGGGTATGTTCAATTGTAAGCAACAGCCTCAGGCCTTAGGGGTCCCATTGCAGGATCCAGTCCCACATTCTAGTTAAATGCCAGTGGGTGTTGTTCTACTGCACTGCTCAGAGAGCATGCATCCTTATCGCTTTCTTCTGTGATCCCCAGCCAGGCTGTAGCCCCAAGCTCCCCCACCTGCCATGGCCACCAATGCAGGGGCCTGTAGATGTAGGTAGGATCCAACCGCTCCACTTCCTGGGATCAGAAAAATAAGTTAAGCTGTCCAGACCACATGCCACGTGCTCTGTCTGCGGTACTCCTTACCCCACACATGCCTGGTGTTCTTCGAGGTGAGCAGGCCCTGTGGTTAAGAAAACATCCAATCTGGAAATAAGTGTCAGTGCGTTCCTACGTTCAAGCCCAGAGTCGCCCTCCTCTTGCCCACGGTCTTTGAACTCAGTGTCTGCCCCCAGGTCTTCTCATCCTTTAGTCTTTTGTCCCCTTGGAGGGGTCTCATTTTCCCAAGGAGAGAGAGCTTGGGACCTCTCCAGACAGACCCACGTGTGACTAGAGTCCTCTGCTCCCTTGATTGGATCACCTTGAGCCACGATTTTTCCACCCTTTCTCTTCTGATGGAAACCTAACACCTGCCCCAGAATTCCCTTTCAGTTTCTAGGCTCTTCCTTCTGTGTGTGTCTCTCTGATTCACAACATACCTACCCCAAATGAAACTCAGCACCAACCTCTTGGAACATTCACTGAGTGGCAGCCTTTATTGAATATACACAGCGTCTTAACCAACATATCGCTGAATGCCACATATTAGAGATCCATTCGTTCTTTTGCCCACCCCTCTAGGGAAATTCCCCACCGCCCTTCACCCCACGCCGTGCTGGGCTTCTTGCTTTCTCTCTCATTTCTTCTCCTTGGCTCCCACCTCCGTCCTCACCCATCTCCAGGTCTCCCCACTATTATGCACAACAAGTTGACTCTTCCCAAAATGGGTTGTAAACTGTTAGACCCAGGTGCTCAGCAAGTGCAAAACCTTGGATTTGACTTCTTCGTAAAGAGGTTGTGGTTATAAATGATAACAACAATAAAAAGTTGGGGTGATGGCACCCCAGAATGATGGATGATAGATAGATAATAGAAAGAGGATGGATAGATTAATGAGTAGGTAGGTAGGTACATACGTACATACGTACATACATACATACATGCATACATACATGCATACATAAAAAGGGTAACCCCACCCATTTATGAGCCAAATCCAAACTCTGCATCTGGTATTCCAATCCTCAACCATGTATCTTCCGTTTACCTTCTACTGTCTTCCGCCATTGCTTTCCGAAGCACAGGCTAGGTGCCAATGAGGCGGCCACCTCAATTCGAGAGAAATTGTTTGTGTATTCCTCCTTTGGAATGCCTCCACTCTGTCTATCTAAGTGCTGAACCATGCTGGAAGTTATTTTCCATATCATAAACTCTATAATTTGGGTAATGTTTTATATTCTATCTTTTTTGTGGTACTGGGGATAGAACCCAGGGGCATTCTACCTCTGAGCTACACCCCAGCCCTATTTTTTTTTATTCTTTATTTTGAAACAGGGTCTCGCTAAGTTGCAGAGGGCCCCACTAAGTAGCTGAGGCTGGCTGCGAACCCAGATCCTCTGGTCTCAGCCTCCCAAGTACTGGGATTACAAGCGTGCACCACCACGCCCAGCTTATATTATACCTTTATATACTGTTTTATAATATTATTCCCTAATCATTTCATAAGTCATATTTTCAAAAGAAGAAGCTAAGCATCTTTTTTATATACCTTTATCGGTGTGTTGTAATTATCCACCATAGTTAGGTTTGAAGTCATACAAACAAACATGCACACAGGCCTGGTGGTTTCCCTTCAGGTCCCACCCGCTACCCACCCGTCCCTGCACGGGACAGTGAGGTCGTAGTGACACCTACATTCATGGGCACAGCATAAGTTGATTTGTTTCTTTCCTCAGTTCTTCCTTTTCCCCTCCCCACCTCCCTCTCTATATCCCCTTCCACTATTCTCCTGGTCTCTCTCTTCAATTATCTAAAGTCCCTTTTGTTTCCTATTTTCTCTCTAGCTTCCACATAGGAGAGAAAACATTCAACCCTTGGCTTCCTGCGACTGGCTGATCTCACTTAGCATACTATTCTCTAGTTCCATCCAGTTTCCTGCAAGTGACATAATTCTGTTCTTCTTTGTGGCAGAGTTAAATTCCATTGTGTATATACCACATTTTAATTATCCATTCATCTGTTGACAGACACCTAGGTTGGTTCCACAATTTGGCTATAGTGAATTGTGCTGCTATAAACATGGATATGCATGTATCACTATAGTATTCTGACTTTAATTCTGTTGGGAAGATACAGAGGAATGGTATAGCTGGGCCATATGGTAGTTTCATTCCAAGACCTTTGAGGAACCTCCATCCTGATCTCCATAGTTATTGTACTAATTCGCAGTCCTATCACAAGTGTGTAGGAGTTCCTATTTCCCCACATCCTCGCCAGTATTTGTTATTGTTTGTATTCTTGATGATTTCCATTTTATCTGGAGTTAGATGAAATCTCAGTGTAGTTTTGATTTGTGTTTCCTTGATTGCTAATGATGTTGAACATATTTTCACATATTTATTGGACAATTGAACTAAATAGACACTTTGCAAAAGAATCTATGCATCTTGATCCCAACCTGGACTCTTCTTATGCACATCATCAGCTTAACTCCAGGGCCCGTTCTCAAGGTGGCTGGGCAGCATGAAAGTCACTTGAAGGTCACATGAAAGTCCTGTGTAGCATTAGGAGGTATCAGAAGTCATGTGGTTTTCTGAAAGGCTATTGACCAGGAGATATGGTCAGAGGGGAAAGTTGAGTGTCACACCAAGGTCTCCCTCTTCCTGCAGGGAGTCCACACCCCCTCAGCAGTCATGAGACCCCGGGATAATCTCTCACCTATGCCCTGGATGGACAATGGGGCAGGCGCACTGCTGGACAGGTGTCGCTGTGTCAGGACTGTGAGCAGATGCCCCCAGTGAGAGCAACAACCTGCTTATTTCCCCAGATTTAACAATTATATACTCCTGTGAGGAGCGCGTCTGCAAATGAAGTCCTCATGTCTAGAACTGTCATAGCCAGGGCCCTGCAGGAAGAACTGGACAATCAGAATAGCCACCAGTTGCCACCAGGACCAGTCCCAACCTCCAGGCCAACAATGCGACATCACCAACTTCCCTGTTCCTGTTTTCATTATAACCTGGTGGCCTTATGAAAGCTCCCACACACTAGTCTCAGAATGCACAGGATCTAGTCGGGCATGGTGGCGCACACTTGTTATCCCAGTACTTAGGAGGCTGAGAAAGGAGGATTGCAGATTCAAGGACAGCCTCAGCAAGTAGTGAGACTCTCATCAACCTAGCAAGACCCTGTTTCAAACTATAAATTAAATATTGGGCTGGGGGTGTAGCTCAGAGGTAGATTGCCCCCTGGGTTCAATCGTCGATACCACACATACAAAAAAAAAAAGAATTCATAGTATCTGAATTTCAACAACCCCTGGAAATGTTTGCTAGACAAAGCAAAATGACAGGGGAGGAGAAAGACTAGAACCAGAAATGTCTCTGTCATGTTTGTCAAGTCTACGCTGGTTCTCACAATCCTTCTCATTCAGGTGTTTTTGTTCTTTTCATCTGATTCATAAAAACTGAGCCATAACATTATGTGTGTAATACTCTATTTCTATGGGCAGTATTATATTCTTTAATATCTGTATTCAAAAACAACGAGTTATGTTTTTTATTTCTCTTCTTTGTTTTCTTCCTCTCTTGCCCCACACATTTGTTTTTCTTTATTCCTGGACAGTCATTTTACAAGTTATCAAAATGTATTTTGCCTTGAGCTCTTCAGGGAATATATGCCCTAAAAAATTAATTCATTGGTGGATGTTATGTAAATGATTACCTACAGTACTCGCTGCCTGTGATGATTAGGGTTGGTGGTTATTAAAGAGATTTTTAGTGTAAAAGTATATTAAAACCATGAGCTATCCTCATACTAGATCTCTAAGAAGGAAATTTGAAATATAATTACTAGATACTGGTTTAGGTGTTGTTTTTTAATGCTTCATAAGCATCTTCTGAATTTTTATTTGCAAGTCAAAGACACAAACCTAAAAGTGCTAAGTTTTTTCTGACTACTGTTGAAATAATAACAGTGTTTGAGCCATTCATGCTATAAATATCTGGAAATTAATACTACTAAAGAAATGTTATTATCCATTGAAAAATGAGAATGTCTGCACCTATTCATGGATGTTTATAAATATTATGCTGATTTATTGACATAAAATCAGTGGGTTTTTTTTTAATATCTTGAGCCTTAAATAACATTTGGTGTTTTCCAGTAGGTGGCGTATTAGACTAGAGAAAGTAGATCGATGTGTGAAAGCCAATTTTTTTCTTTCTACTCTTTTCAGAAATTTTTTATATAAAACATAAAATCACCTAATGGGTTCACTAATTCTTTTAATTACGTCAATACGGCAGGATTCCGGTCGCTCTAGACCTTAGAAGCAGATATATTTTACTGATTACATTACCATAATAAGGATGGCATAATGACAATAGTTCTGAGCACTTATGATACCTCTCATTTTAAAATTGCTTATCACGCCATACATGAAGCCTCCTAGCATCTCTAAAAGAAAAACCATGCACACGTGCCCAAAGAGCTGGCTCCTAAATCCTGTATTTCTCGAGGTTCCCCCCTTTCTGGAAACGAGCGCCCCTTTGAGTTTTACATCGTCAAGGCCAGTTAGACCACGTCCCATCTGAGAACCTGGGCGGATCACCACTTCTCCCTGGGACTCCTCTTCCTCTTCTACATTTATGAAAAGGTGATCATTTAGATTTCTCTGAGGCCCTTCTCTGCTTGAAAATCCCTGACTTATCTACCTTGAGCTAGGCATTTCCTTGCGGCCCAATGTTGGGAGCCAAATTTACTGAGATATTTCAGCGCATATGGGAAAGATAGCATTTGTCACGTGGGCCAGGTCTCAAAATCGAAAGTGGAAGAACTGTGGCCTTGTGGGGCAGTGGCTCCTCTTCCCGCCCTCTGTCCATCATGGGTTGGAGGAAGTATCCTGCAACAACGTCTTAAAAGTGGTGCCCTAGAGCTGGACCTTAGCAGAAAAAGACTCTGCTCAAAGCCTCAGGGACAGGCGAAAATACTACCCCTGAGGGCCACAGTAGCAAAGCATTTTCAAAGGAACCTTCAGTATTATCTGGTTCAACCTCCTCATTTTACAAATGAGGAATCCGAGGTCCAAGGAGGCTTCGTGAATGTTTAACGTCACTCAGCTGTTCAGAGGCAGAGCCAAGCGTTCTCTTTCCTAATGAGGGAATCTAGGAGTTGGCTTTCAAGAGCCCCCTAGCCACCCTAGCAAGGAGAGCAAGAAGACAGAGTCCTGCCCGTGCCTCCACAGAAGGGAAGTGAGCGCCAGTCAAACCATCCTTGCACAGGACCCTGCATTGGTGACAAGAGGGGACATAGATTGAGACCCGCCACCTTTTCTCCATATTGCATTCCCACAACCAGTTGATTCCAAGTTGGAGGGAGCCCTCGGCTCCCATTTGCGAGGTATTTTCTGTTCTGGAAAGGCTTGGGGCCAGTGGATTGAGCCCAGTCTCTCCTCACTGTGGGGGCGTAGAGTCCCTTCCTGGGTGTTGGGATGGAAGGCCCCAGACCCGGGTGCTCACTTAGTAGAAGGGGCCACGAGATGCACCGAGATGCACCTGTCTGCTTTCACGTGAGGGTAGCCCACCTCTGGCCTCTCTCAAAATTAATTAAATAATTAAATCAAATTTATCCGTGTGGGCCGGGCATGGTGGCGCACGCTTGTAATCCCAGTACTTGAGAGGCTGAGACCGGAGGATCCGGGTTCGCGGCCAGCCTCAGCTACTTAGTGAGGCCCTCCGCAACTTCATGAGACCTGGTTTCAAAATAAAGGATAAAAAATAGGGCCGGGGGTGTACCTCGGAGGTAGAACGCCCCTAGGTTCAATCCCCAGTGCCGCAAAAAAAAAAAAAATCATCCCTGTGGTCCAGCTTGGGGCTAGTGATATAGTGAATGGTGTAGATAATCATTCCCAGAATAAGCACTAATTAATTCATTGTATTTACATGCCGGAAGTATATCTGAGAGAACACAGCGCATCCAGAGGACTGCGAGAGGCTGGGGAGGGCGGGCAGGGAGAGCTACGCTCTGGCCTCCCCTCACTTTAGGAACTTGCCACCTTCTCCTCTGGTACCCCAGGACTATTTAGACTCTCCTGAGGAAAGCAAAGCTCCCTGGCTCCTGTACCTGCAGCTAACAGCAGTCCTCAGTGAACTTCCCACGCAGGAAGGCAGACGCCTTGCAACCCATCTGGGCAGCTGCATGACAGGTGCTCGTCGCTGACCCAGTCACAAAAGTGTCGCTGTTTCTCGGTTCTGCAGCAGGAGACAGTGTTTCTTGGCCTCTTTCTTCTCCTTAAGTGTCTCGATGAGTCGGCAGGATTTGCAAGCATCCTAGCTCAAACCAACTCTAGGGAGAAGAACACAACCTCTAACTGGCTCTACCTCCAGGTGGGCACCTGTCTGCATCCTTGGTTGTTCTCGGGGCTGGAGGGGGAACCATGGCTCAGCCGTGGGAGTTGCTCAGAGTCTGACATGTTGGCCCCACAGTGATGGGCTTGGGGTTCTCAGCCATGAGGCCCCAGGAATGTTATACTGAACTAAAGACTCTCAGGGAAGTGGGGAGTGTCCCAGGGCATTAAGAGTCAGAGCAAGCCAGACATGGTGGCGCATGCCCATAATCCCAGTGCTCGGGAGGCTGAGACAGGAGGATCGCAGGTTCACAGCCAGCCTCAGCAACTTAGTGAGATCCTGTTTCAAAATAAAAATTAAAATAGGACTAGGGATATAGCTCAGAGGTAGAATGGCCCCGAGTTAAATCCCTAGTACCAACAACAACAACAAAGTCAGAGGCCAGATTCACTCTCGGCCTGTCTCTTTCACACAGTCTACAAGGCTAGAGTCAGACGTACCCAAACCAGACGGTGTGAGAGCCTGAGAGGAGGGTTCAGGCCACTGAGTCATAAAGTGCTTTCCCTCCAAGAATAGAAGTTCTAACAGAAGTCACAGCCAGGGGTCCTAAAGTTTACACACATGCACATGCACACACACCCACCGAAGTGGCTCAGCCAGTGTGACTCATTCAATACATGTTACCTGAGCACCTACCATGTTACAGGCCCACCGCATATGTATCATAAACTGACAGACGATACTGCAAAGAAAAAGAATTAGGCAAAAGCCCCAGGGTAAGGTGTTTCCTCCAGGGCCCTGCCCTCTGGGTCTGTTTCCTCTCTATCTGCCTACCCAGTGATCAATGTTTAACTAACATGTGTGGTACCAGGTAACTGGGGTGTGGTCCCTGTCATCACAGAGTTATGGTCACCAGGGAAGGGGGTAGGACAGGGTCAAAACAGCATGACTAGTGGCAGAACCACAGTTAACTGCACTTTTTTGTCTCCCACTCCAATCCAGTTATTCTGTATCTTCTCCGTTATTGATGCCAGAGTGGTCTGGCATCAGGAAGAGGCAGAAAACATTGAGGTTTTATCCAAACATTAACAGAGATTTATCCTTGACCCTAGGGCTGTTCTGTTCTTGCTTATTTTCTCTATGAATGGCCCTGGGCCTGTGGGCACCCCCACCTGCTGGCCCCAGATGGAATGGAGATTAAAATGGGAAGGAAAGTTATGGTCTCTGCTCTTCAAATTTTCTCTTCTCTGAAGTCTATAGGAGTTTCAGATTTGGAAGGAACAGGTGGATATAGATAAGGTATTTTAGTCTAAGCTTTTCCATCACTGTGACCAAAATACCTGGCAAGCACAACTTAGAGGAAGAAAAGTTTATTGGGGCTCACGGTTTCAGACGTTTAGTCCATAGTAGACCAACTCCATGGCAGACATCATGATGGCATGATGTTTGACAAACGACAGCAACTCATTTCGTGGCAGCCAGAAAGCACAGAGAGTGGCAGGAAGTGACCAGGGACAGATACAGTCCCCAAGGCCACACCCCCAATGACCTACCTCCTCCAGCCACATCCCACCTGCCTAAGTTACCACCCAGTAAATCCATTCAAATTAGTAAGCCTTCAGTGGCTCCATCCACTGATGAGATTAGAACCCTCATGATTCAATTATTTCACCTCTGTCCATTTTGGCATTGCCAATACATGACTTTTTCCAGGGGACACTGTATATCCAAACCGTAACATAAGGGATGTTAATTGAGCCGGCAATTGTTTCTCCTAACATTTATCCATGTTGGACTCTACTCAAGTTCAACCTTTAGGTTCAACTTGGAATAAAAGTGCTCATCAATATGGTATGTTCTAAATTCACTATCTCTAAGCTAATTCCAAGTATTACCCAAAATTAGAGATTAGGAAAAAGCTGCAAGAAATCTCAGGCCTTTGTCTAGAGCCCCAGAAATATCTCCCCACTGCAGAGGCAGAGCCTGACAGAGAAGTGTGTCTCTTCATCTCAGGAGAGGGTGCCCGGCCCCCATCGTCTAAAATAATCCACATTGTTCCTCTTCATCCCCAAAACATAAACAGGCTGATGAGATGCCCTTAAACCCTGCCAATGCAAACTGTGACTTACAAATGGAAATGAACTGAAATTGCAAAATAATACCTGAGCAGACATTAGAGCTTTGAGCTCAGTGTGTAAGACACGAGGCCCAGCCTGCATCAGTAATGCTTTTAATGGCTTAATGGTAAATGTTGAACAAATTAGTGTCCCCTTAAGGTTGTCCTGGGGCACATGGAGTCACAGTCTTTAATTTTAATGAGACTCTATTACACAATCTCTTATCGTCTCTTAACTGCCAGTAAAATGACCACCAGCTAAACGTACAACAAAATAGCTCACTCAGACCCCAAAGAAATTACCTTGAAATTATGACAACCACAGCAAATGCACCAGGGTTCACTTGAGAAGAGGGGCAACCTGGCAATACAAGTGAAATGACATAATATGTCATTTATTTCCTTCGACTTTTCAGGCTGAGTGGTTCTTGCATTATCTGATTGAATGCATTTTCTCTTTTGAATGTAAATATTTAAATTGCAGCTGATCTTCTTCCTTCCTAATGCACAGGACCGGGCTAGTTCAGTGTGGGGGACCATCCCTGCAGCTGACCATTCTGTCCCTGTGACCAGACATGGCTAAGAATTCCAGTCCTGCCCCCCTCTTTGCAACTTCAGACTTTTTAAAATAATACCAAGTGACACTGTTTAGATCTGGAGTGTCCCCAAACCTCATGTGTTAGGCAATGCAGCAGTGTTCAGAGGAAAAATAAGTGAATCGTGAGGGCTCGGCCATCATCAGTGGATTGTCCATTGATGGATTGATGGATTAATAATTTGAATGGACTTACTGGGTGGTAACTATAGACTGATGGGCATGACTGGAAGAAGTAGGTCAATAGGGACCACCATAATGTTTCCGCCTCAGAGCCAGCTGACCATGGACTGGATCCTCTGAAACCGTGAACCAAAATAAATCTTTCCTCCTCTAAGTTGTTCTTGTCAAATATTTTGGTCACAGCCATGAAAACCTGACTAACACACCAAGGAAGTGAAGATAATACCTACTTAATATCTCTTAAATGAGAAATATAGGAGAAGCCCAGCACAAAACCTGGTATACAACAGTTACTCAATACATACTCCCTCCTTCTTCCTGTTAGTGGTGTCCTCTCACCAGCAATGACCCCGAACCATGTCTTCCACCCACAGAGCTGGGCTTCCCACTTGCTGGGCAAGTGTATAGCAGTCTGAGTTCAGATGGGACAGAACCCACAGTCAGTTAAAAATGGGTATAAATATGGACGTAACCATGAAAAAGGGTAACTGTAAAATATAAGGCTATCCCTATAGAGTGTCCCATGGGCACCCCAGGGACATGAGGGAGTGCATCCCAGGAAGGACAGACTTTGAAGGTTCCAGACTGTCAGGGAGGCAACACTTAACTCTTAGGGTCTCCAGCTGGGCTCAAGGATTATGCTGACCTAAGACAGATATACAGGAAAAAGCATATTGATTTTAACATATGCTTGAGAGCCACTGCGGGAAGGTGAAGACCCCAAAGCAGTCAGGTCTCCATGCTTTTTTTTGTGTGTGTGTGGTACCGGGGATTGAACCCAGGTGCATTCTACCTCCGAGCTACACCCCCGGCCCTATTTTTTATACTTTATTTTGAAACTGGGTCTCACTAAGTTGCGGAGGGCCTCACTAAGTAGCTGAGGCTGGCCGCGAACCTGGATCCTCCACTCTCTTTCTCCCAAGTACTGGGATTACAAGCGTGCGCCACCACACCTGGCTTACCTCCGTGCTTATATAACCGGTTAAACACAGAGCAGACAGAGGGGACAGTGGCTGAGATGTGGGGGACTGAGTGCAGTGACAGTCAGTCCGGCGAGCAGTTCTCCTGTTTGGCCAGGCTGGAGGGGTCTGGAGATGCGGGGGAGCAAAGGGCCCCTGTGGAGGGCAGGCAGGAAGCCGAAAAACAGCACCCAGGGGCAGGTCGCGGGACACATCGGCCTTCAAAGCCAGCAGCCACCCAGGCCCCACACATGCTGGGAGCCCACGTGGAGAGGGCCCTGGGCAAGCAGTGACCAGAGAAATGTTTAAAGGAATTTCTTCTCATTACGCATATGCTGAAAGGTGCATCTGGAGCCGGGAGGCAGTAAATGGGTCGTTGACACAAAGGGGCCATCTGCTTTGGAGAATGGCGGTGTCTCTGTAGGTGACACTTGGGAAGAGCTTGCTTTAAGAATGGGGCTGAAGGCAGGGAGGGTTCCAGGAGCAGGGTCTCCTCCGTCCAAAAGCAGGGACAATGCCATCTCTGGGTCTCCTTAGAGCTAGCCTCCGGGAGGCAGGGGGATGAAACCTGGAGTTGGCACTGGGGAAACCGTGGGGAGAAGGGGAGAAGCCGGCATGGTGGTGCACACTTATAATCCCAGTACTTGGGAGGCTGAGACAGTAGGATTGTAAGTTTGAGAACAGCCTCAGCTACTTAATGAGGCCCTCCGCAACTTAGTGAGACCCTGTTTCAAAATAAAGAATAAAAAATAGGGGCTGGGGGTGTAGCTTGGAGGTAGAATGCCCCTGGGTTCAATCCCCAGTGCCACAAAAAAAAAAAAAGAGAGAGAGTAGGGGAAGTTTGCTCTGCTTTATGGTTGCACAGGTTCTTTTTACTTTTCTGGTATGAGTTTATTACTGTTGCTATAACAAATTTAGAGGCTTAAAATGGCACAAAGTGTGATCTTACAGTTCTGGAAGCCAGAGGTCTAGAGTCAGTACGGATGGGCTGACGCCAGGGGTCAGGAGGCCGCTTCCTTCTAGAAGCGCCAAGGTTTTCCATCCTCTTTCAGCTTTGGGAAGTCGCCTCAGCTCCCTCTCAGGGCACTCCAGCTGCCTGGTGCCACTGTCGTATCTCCTCCTCGTCACCCTGACCCTCTTTCTCTCTCCCTGGGACTCCAGGAGGCCCGTTGCCTGATCCAGAACAACCTCCCCGCCTCAGAATCCTCGCCCCAGGCACATCTGCAGTCCCCTGGCTGTGCGAGGTGACAGTCTCTCGGGTCCTGGGGAGTAGGACATGGAAATCTTTGGGGCCATGGTCTTGTCCACTGCATCTGCTCAGGTGGAGTTCAGGGTGGCCTTGTGCCCTGGTGACCTTGAGCTGTGTTTGATGTCATTGTTCTGAGAAGGTCCTCGTGCTTAGGGGATACCACTGCCTGTGGTGATGCCAGGAAAGCCACCAGCTGTCCCCTCCAGAGCTGCTTGTCCTGGCCCCTGTCCTGGCCACGTCAACGCGTTTCCCCTGCATTGCCACCCTGCCCCGTTGCTCGCAGCCGCCTTCTCAGAAAGAGCAGGCAGCATTACAGGGGGATGATCTCTCCTAGAAACAAGTTGTTATAAGGCGACGATCTCTTTCCTCAATTCTTACTTCTTCTGAGAGAAAGAATTCAAACAGAAA
The DNA here is from genome assembly GCA_004027185.1 of Glis glis. Taxonomy (NCBI): domain Eukaryota; kingdom Metazoa; phylum Chordata; class Mammalia; order Rodentia; family Gliridae; genus Glis; species Glis glis. The sequence goes on from PVJS01007936.1 coordinate 49,340, forward strand.
GCACAATAGGGGAATATAAGTGGTTTATTAAGAGAAGCGGGGGCACAATGTAAAAGGTCTGGACAGAGGGGTTACATTCCAGAGAAAGGGTCGAGTTATGTTCCAGAGAAAGGGTCCAGAGAGGGCTACTTCCCCTGGGTGGAAAACAGCATAGAACGAAGGTGTAGGTCCCAGAGAAAGGGTATGAAATATGTCAACTTTCTGGAATGGAAAAAAAATGGCCAGGAGTCTCCTGCGTGGCCGGGGGTCTATGTGAAACCTGCCTCGGCGGCAGTGAGGCCGGCCTCCCATATCCCTGCAGTTCTCAAACCGGGGTTCTCTAACCACAGTGAGGCAGGGAGTCCCCATGTTTCCATTCGTGAGGTCCTGCTGAACTTCTCAGGCGCGTTGCAGTCTTCCCTGGACCTGCCCGTTTCTATCAAGCTGCCTGACAGCAGGAGCATGAGAGAGGGCAGGAAGCTTCCCGAAGCTTGAAGATGACTCAGTCCTCCTGTCTCCGCACACCTGCCTGCCCTCCTCCTCCTCTCGGGTTATAGACAGTCCTTGTGTATTCAAGTGGAATCCTTAATGGCTAAAGACTTTCTGTATATCATCAGCATTCATCTTGTTTTCCTTTTTAATTGTTATAAAATGCTTCCCTAACTGAACAGGTCATCTGGATTTGAATTACTTATCATTGCCCACTTAGACTCCGGTGCACTGTTTTTTAATGAATGGCCTTATTGATGAATTAAGACGCGAAAGGTTTATTGTATTTTTAGATACATCAACACCAAGCGGGATCACCGATATATTCAAAGACAGAATCAAGAGGCAAAAGCTTTTGAGTAGGCCATTGTTGTATTTCAAAACAAAAGCACTAAAATTTCATGTAAGTAGATGTAAATGTTTAGCATTTTTACCCAAGTCGTTAACTATGTAGGAAATGGACAAACTTGTGGAGATAAACTAAGAACTTTATTTTACTGTGAGCTCAGTACAAATAATATAAAGCAACCACCAAAAAAAGCCAAATCTGTCAGGTGTGAACCCACAAAAACAGCTGAGGGAAAGGAAGGTGCCCTGCTGTGTGGACAGAGGACGAGTGAGCCCTGGCCTCACTGTGCCCGCAGCTCTAGCCGCAGCATTAGCAAATGTCAACACACTTTTATTGACAGCTTACCATGTTCTTGGCACAATATTAGCCTAAGGACCCAAAAAATATAAAAGCATAAATTAGAAATTTGATATTTTTTAAAGACTGTGTACTATGTGTGTATGTATATGTAAAACAAATGATTCAGTTGTATATTTATTGACACAGAAAGAAGTTCATAATATATGGTTAATTTTTTTGTGTGTCTGTGGTACTGGGGATTGAACCCAGGGGCATTCTACCTCCAAGCTACACCCCCAGCCCTATTTTATTCTTTATTTTGAAACAGAGTCTCACTAAGTTGCGGAGGGCTTCACTAAGTAGCTGAGGCTGGCTGTGAACCCAGATCCTCCGGTCTCAGCCTCTCAAGTACTGGGATTACAAGTGTGCGCCACCACACCCAGCTTTAAATTTTAAAAATAAAGTGTCAGCTGGGTTTCATTCTTTGTTTGTTTGTTTGTTTGTTTGTTCTTGGTACTGGGAATTGAACCCAGGGGCATTCTACCTCTGAACTACACCCTAGACCTATTTTATTTTTATTTTAAAACAGGGTCTCACTAAGTTGCCAAGGCTGGCCTCAAACCTTCGATCCTCCTGTCTCAGCCACCCAGTTTCCATCCATTCTTTGTGGAAAAAAATAAAAGAAAGAATATATATTTAAAATTAGCATTATCACCGGGAGATTTTTTCCTGAAAATCTACATTATCATTTTTCTACAATGGCTATTTTCTACAATTGCTATATATATATATATATATTGTGTGTGTGTGTGTGTGTGTGTGTGTGTATACACACACACACACAATTGCTTTTATCTATTTTAGGTTCCTTAACAAAATGGATTAAATTATAAAGAGTATTTAGGGGAGATATCACCCTAATGGTTAACATTGGCTTTTGGCAGTTGGTGATTTTGACAAGTGGATGAGGTGGCAGTTGCCCATGTGTGCCAGAAGATGGCGCCAAAGCAGCCAGCTAATATTTAGCCACAGAACTGGAGTAGCCTTTCTTCCAAAGGAATTTTATCTGATTTAAAATATTTAAGATCCTCTGGCTGGAACAAGTGTTTTGTTAAGATCCATTTGGCAATATAGAACATTTTAAAAATGATAGTCAAACACGCATATGTTTGCTTTAATAGTCTTTTTTAATTTTTCCCTTTTTTTCTTTTTATTTTTATTAAGATACTACTCATGCACAAAAACTTACAGTACCGGATTTTCAGATCAAGAATCAAAAATTCCTGAGATATTGTAATGTTTCAACACTTAATCCTGACTGCCCAATGATCTCTAAGTTTGTAGTGAGCAGTTTCACTATTTGGATGTAGGCAGTCATTAAGAATGAGTGATTATTAACTAAAGTAGCTGGCTGCCCACACCGTGGTTGAGGGCGGCTCACTTCCCCGCCTCTTTCCTCCCTGACACCCTGGCCTTCCTCCCAGAGTGCAGCTGGCTTCCTGTGTCTCATCAGTCCAGTGCTTAGCAAGGATGGGAACGTATCAGTTGTCCAGTGTGTGGGGCCACCTTCAACAAGCCACTGCTCCTTCTGGATCCTTCCTTCACAGGGCCCCACAGTTCCCACGGAGTGCCTGCGTTCTCATGGCCCACACCTTTCCTTAGCAGGTGCAGAACTCACTTCCGAAGACTGAATGAGTCCAGCGAGCCTTTCCACAGGTCGACCCAGAAAAGCCCAGAAAACTCTACGAGGTCACAGTGGGGCAAGCACAACTAGACTGTATCTGTCCGAAAGAGTCAGCTCAGAATAAGATGCCATGTAGGGACACAAGGACAAGCCGAGGCAACTGATGCTGTGACTCTACTGTTTGTATATTGTACATGGAAATGTGACCAGAAGCGTGCGTTGCTCCAACAGTCATTACCAGGGTACTATTTCCACCTGCCCCAATTCCCTCCCTCTGCGGCCAACTCCCCTCCACTCCAGAAGATTAAGCTCTGCCAGCGCAGAGGTGCCTTGGTCCTCGGGGTTTCAGCGCCCCCTGCCTGTGGCCAGGAGAAATCATTCTCTCATGAAAAGCAAGAAAACTATGTTGAATTACAGTATTTGATGTGTGTGTGTACATCTGAACATCAACATTGCTCTGTAAGCAGATAGTGCCCCAAAATGAATGAAACAGTTCAGTGAGGGGTCCTTCAGGAAACTCAAAGCCTCAGGTGGAGCGTTGTCTGTCTCAGAGGTCAGTACTAGAGATCAGATTAAGGGACTTTATTTCATTAAAGGAAGCAGGAATCTTAATCCAGCAAGCAAATTATCTGCACAAAATGTGCACCTGTTGGAGATCAATTCAGAAAGGGTCTTCACTAATCAGCTCAAATTGTTTACAAATAACCCCTGGGGAGGAAGAGATGGACTTCCATTTTCTCAGGCTGTATTTCAGTCAGCGCTGATGAAAGAAGATATCCGGAAACCAAGGTTCAAAGAGTGATGTCACCCGCCCAGGGGAGATCTGACTCCAGTGCAGGAGAGTGACAGTCCTCTAACAGTGTCTCTTCTTTTCTTCCCACAGCTCGATCATTATCCTTCTGTGAGTTACCATCTGCCAAGTTCATCAGACACACTCTTCAATTCTCCCAAGTCACTCTTTCTTGGAAAAGTTATAGGTAAGAATTTGGTTCTTTAGGTAGAAATGTGTGTTGAGAATACATGTAGTATAAGAATTACGTTAGGCAATGTGAATTTGCATCTTAAAATTACCGGGTGACATTTCTCTCCTTGGGGTCAGTCGCGAACATCTTCTCCGTACAAGAAAAGTTGCGCTGTCGCTGTCAGTGACGCATAAGAGAAACACGATCGGGTCATCTTTGGAGTAATTGATCATGTAACACATTCTGAAGCCTCTAACTCACCTTTGAAACCTAATGTGATTGGTGCCGGGGGCTTCTAAGTCTGCAACAGAAATGGAACCAATGTTACTAGGTGTATGGCATACACGACTCCTGGTTTCTGTGCACAAAATTTGTTCTTTGGCTTACTAAAAACCTCTATGAACAATATTTAATTTAACTGTTTCTTCGTGTAAGCATGTTGTCTTGATTCTCTCTTCTTCCCACTCACAAGAAAGCTACCTGATACTATTTGCAATTTAGAAGGCCAGTAGGAATTAGAATGCCCGTCCTTTGGGTGTGATCGGATTAGGTGTCACCCTTGCCTTCTATTCCCTTGAGATTAGTGCCATGAAAATACCATGTGTACAGTTGATAATTTTGTAATGCTTAAAGTGAAGCCAGTGAAATTTCTCCTTAATGTGATAATGTGTACTGGGACCCCAAGCTGGGAGATGGTGGTGATGTGCGGGCTGGAGGAGAGGGCACTTTTTGTGTCCAATAGGTGGTGGTGACATTGCTGAACCAGACCCATCTTTCTTGCTGTGCAGTGTGCCAATCACAGAAGCAATGAGATTTACAAAAGAGGAAGTTTATCCACAAGGCAGCCAAATGTGAAGCAGGGAGCACCCAGACTTAAATCTCACTCCCCTAGGATAGGGCCTAGGGCTATATTTATCGGATTAAAAAAAAACAGTATGGCCTAAGGTGTGGGGAAGGTGATTGGAGGTAAAGAAAAGTGAAATAATAGGTAGTGTGAGTGTGCATCATCAATCTTTATGGCTCTTCATGGGACACATATTCAGAAAATGGCGGTGTTAACATCATCTGTAGGTTGAGTTTGGGACCTGACGTCAAAAAGTCACCCATTGGACACTTGTGCAAGCCCTAGTGAAGGAATCAGTGTTTCCCATCAGCTTGGGCTGGACAAGGCTACCACCAAATCCCTAACACACACACACACACACACACACACACACACACACACAAACACTTAATCCCCACGGTATGGCGACTGTGCATCAGAAGTGTTATCATAAGCCAGGTGTGGGGGCACATGATTGTAATCCCAGTACTTGGGAGGCTGAGACAGGGGGATCCGGGTTCGCAGCCAGCCTCAGCTACTTACTGAGGCCCTCCGCAACTTAGTGACACCCTGTTTCAAAATAAAGAATAAAAAAAAGGGCTGGGGATGTAGCCTGGAGGTAGAATGCCCCTGGGTTCAATCC
>PVJS01007937.1:0-54546 GCA_004027185.1 Glis glis
CTGCACCTCAAAAAAAAAAAAAAAAGACAAGAGCCAAGAGGGTTAGCTAATTGGGATTCTAAAGCAGGAGGATCAAGAACTCAAGGCCAGCTTGGACAATTTAGGGAGATCCTGCCTTAAAATTAAAAAACAAATCAAAACAAAAAGAATAGGTAAGATTTATATATATGAATATTTCTAAAACTCTTTTTTTTTTTTTTGCGGTACCGGGGATTGAACCCAGGGGCATTCTACCTCCGAGCTACATCCCCAGCCCTATTTTTTATCCTTTATTTTGAAACCAGGTCTCACGAAGTTGTGGAGGGCCTCACCAAGTAGCTGAGGCAGGCCGCGAACTCGGATCCTCCGGTCTCCACCTCCCAAGTACTGGGATTACAAGCGTGCGCCACCACACCTGGTGTTGAATATTTCTGTAATATGTGTTTGTTTAAAGGAGGGTAACTAAGCCAGGTGTGGTGGCGCACGCTTGTAATCCCAGTACTTTGGGAGGCAGAGACCGGAGGATCCAGGTTCGTGGCCAGCCTTAGCTCTCTCTCCCTGTCTCTCTCTCTCTCCTTGTCTCTCCCTGTCTCTCTCTCTCTACTTAGTGAGGCCCTCCGCAACTTCGTGAGACCTGGTTTCAAAATAAAGTATAAAAAATAGAGTCAGTGGCGTAGCGCGGAGGTAGAACACCCCTGGGTTCAATCCCTGGTACCGCAAAAAAAAAAAAAAGGAGGGTAACTGAAGTAAATTTTTTTTCTTGTGGTACTGGGGATTGAATCCAGGAGCTCTCTACCACTGAGGTACATCCCAGCCCTTTTATATGTTTATTTTGTGACAGGGTTTCACTAAGTTATCCAGGTTGTCCTCAAACTTAGAATTCTCCTGCCTCAGCTTCTCAAATCACTGGGATTACAGGTGTGTGCCACCATGCCTGGAGTAAATAATCTTTTAAAAGTGTATATATTTAGTGATTATTCTTCACCACACTCTCTACTTGATCATTGGTGCTTTGATCATAAATGACACCAATTTAGCTGGGCACAGTGGCACATGCCTGTAATCCCAGTACTCAGGAAGCTGAGATACAAGGATTGTAGGTTCGAGGCCAGCCTCAGTAATTCAGCAAGACCTTCAACAACCTAGCAATACTCTGTTTAAAAACAACAATAATAAAATAGAGCTGTGGGTGTAGCTCAGAGGTAGAATGCCCCCAGGTTCAATCCCCAGTACCAAAAATAAATAAATACATACATACATCTATAGTAAAACAACTTTTAAAGGTATTTCTTACATTCTATTAGGAGCTTCTGAGTAGGACATCCTTAGAAACTCAGAAGTTGGATCTGATGGCTGAAATATCTAACTTGAAGTTAAAACTGACCGCTGTAGAGAAGGACAGAATGGATTATGAAGATCGATGCAGAGACACAGAGGTAAGTGGCACCGTCTCTTTGACTCTTTCTGTTTCTTACATGCCCCCCCCACACACACACTTTCTCTCGGGACAAAGAGAAAATTCCCTGGAGATATAGTTCATTGCTGCACGCCCTCATCCTGCTTCTTTTTAAGAATAATCTTAGCCAGGTGTGGTGGTGCACGCTTGTAATCCCAGTACTTTGGGAGGCGGAGACCGGAGGATCCGGGTTCGCGGCCAGCCTCAGCTCTCTCTCTCTCTGTCTCTCTCTCTCTATCTCTCTACCTAGTGAGGCCCTTCGCAACTTCGTGAGACCTGGTTTCAAAATAAAGTATAAAAAAATAGGGCCGGGGGTGTAGCGCGGAGGTAGAACGCCCCTGGGTTCAATCCCCGGTACCGCAAAAAAAAAAAGAATAATCTTCAGGGGCCGGGGGTGTAACTCAGTGGTACATTGTGTGCTTAGCAAGCACAAGGCCCTGGGTTCCATCCCCAGCACCAAAAAAAAAAAGTAAACTTTACACTGAATTTTTATCACTAAATCTAATGGCAACTTTTATTTTGAGACTTAATTTGGAATATTAATCCTTTTATTAGGCAGTAAAAATGCTTTTGACTTCAGGATATTTGCAGCATCTATCTATCCATACTGGTTTTCTTAATTTTGTAAATAATATCTTTAAGTGTGTGGCTTCACTAGCAATCATTATTTAAGCACACTGATTATTTACTATATAATAAGAGGATTTTTAAATGTATTTAGAGAACATGTTTACATTACACAATCATAACATCACAGAACTTTGTGGAGGTCATTTAATTTGGCCTGCTTTTGGTCCATTTCACACATAAATCATTCCAGTTAAGTGAAACTTACTGTATTTTCTTGAAATTCAGGGTAGATTCTATATCTCGCAGCACCTGTGGCTAAGACTTTATTGTTTGTTCTCCCTATCTTATTGTTAATCCAGGTATTCTAGTTTGTTCTTTGTTGGCCTGTCCATTTGAAATCTCTTTAAGCCAGGTACTGTGGCACCTGCCTATAATCCCAGTACTTGGAGGCTGAGACAAGAGGATCACAGATTTGAGGCCAGCCTCAGCAACTTAGCAAGACCCTATTTCAAGATAAAAATTAAAATAGGGCTGGGGGTGTAGCTCAGAGGTAGAACGCCCCTGGGTCCAGTCTCCAGTGCCCTCCCCCAAAAGAAGCTATTTATTTAACATGATAGGGATGTAGACTGGGGATATAGCTCAGTGGTACAGTGCTTATCTAGCATATGCAAGGCTCTGGATTCTATCTGCAGCACTGCAATAAATTAACTAATTTAGTTAAATATAAAGAGCTGCAGAAGTTCTTTCTCCAAGGGCCAGCTCCTCTCCTCTCCTTTTCCTCAATTTTGTTTTCTTGGTTAAGAGTACGGGGAGGCTAGGTGCAGTGGCGCATACCAGTAATCCCAGTACTTGGGAGGCTGAGACAGGAGGATCACAGGTTTGAGGCCAGCCTCAGCAACTTAGCAAGAACCTGTTTCAAAATAAAAAATGAGAAGGGCTGGGGGTATAGCTCAGAGGTATAATGCCCCTGGGTTCTATCCCCAGTACCACAAAAAAATAGAGTATGGGAAGGTGTCATATTGTATCCAAAAATGGGAACCAAGAAGGAGAGAAGGAAACTAGTCATTTTTTGTATTTCCCCTCTCTTCACATCAAATATGAATTTCACGTAGACTCTGTACCATCACGATACCAGGTACATTGTGCATATTATCCACTGTATGAAGTCCAATTTGAGATAATGAGGTTTACTCCTTTCTTATTTACACAATTAAATTTCTTATCAAAGATCCAATTATAATGGGAAGTCTTGGTTATAGTTCATGCTTCCTCAGTAGCAAAAGGAAATCCCTAACTTGGTTCATGTCTTAATCTTAAAGCATGATTCTCATTTGATTAAGACGAAGACTCTTAAAACAGGGCTTAGAAAGTCACCCAGTGACATTACAGTTCCTGCTTTTGAGCTTTCTTTAAAAGTCCTTTTGCCTCCGCAACTTAGCAAAACCTTATTTCAAAATAAAATAGGGTTGGGGGTGTAGCTTCGAGGTAGAATGCCCCTGGCTTCAATCCCTAGTACCAGCAGAATAAATAAATAGAAATCCTCTGGGATATTTTTCTCTTTCTATCATTCACAGACCTCCTAGTTGTTGCCTGACATAACAGCAGCAGTCAATAGACAGGCACCCCAGCAGTGGATCTAGTTCTGCTACAGGGAAAGAAGGTACAGGATAGGGGGAGGGAGAGGTGACAAAGATATGCAAAGCTTAGTGGAAGCCTTAACCTGTGTGACTGTATGACTGTTGTTGAATTTGAGTATGAGATGTTAACCTAACATTGGAACTAAATTGATGTATTTTTTGGAAAGATCCCAGAACATATTTTTTACCTTCTTCTTTGTCTGCATTTCCTTCCCTCCCTCCCTTCCTTACTTCCCATTTTGGGGGTGGGGGGTACTCACTCCAGCTCTTTTTTATTTTGAAACGAGGTCTCTTCTAAGTTACCTCGTGCTGGCCTGGAACCCGCGATTCTTCCAAGTACTGGGATTCCAGGCCCTGGGCCCATGTCTTTGTCTGTGTTTGGATTCAGACATTTCCCCCCACCGCCTTCTCACTTAACTTTTGCCTTTTCATTCATATGCACAGTGATCTCGTTTGTCACACTTCCAGTAAACTCAATCACTGATAATTTTCTAATAAATGTTCAATACTATTGGTAAAATGTAGTATGCACATACCGCCAAATTATAGAATATTTGATAAACCTTGTGATGCTGTGTAGGAGAATGATTAAAATAGTCTTCAAAATTAAAAATGATTTAATATACTCATGTTCCTATTACTGTCCCTTAATGGAAATGTCTGTCATGAATCCCAAATCCTTTAACCTCTGTCTTAAAATTTTAGAATTTTTTTTTTTTTTTGCAGTACTGGGGATTGAACCCAGGGGTGTTCTACCTCCACGCTACACCCCCGGCCCTATTTTTTATACTTTATTTTGAAACCGGGTCTCACGAAGTTGCGGAGGGCCTCACTAAGTAGAGAGAGAGAGAGAGAGAGAGAGAGAGAGAGAGACAGGGAGAGAGAGAGAGAGAGCTGAGGCTGGCCGCGAACCCGGATCCTCCGGTCTCCTCCTCCCAAGTACTGGGATTACAAGCGTGTGCCACCACGCCCGGCCTATTTTTTAAAATTTTTATAAATACCCATATGTCACTGAAAAGACCCACAAGGTAAATGGCTTTTCTGAGGAAAATTTCTGTGGTTTGTTTTAAAAGGCAGGATTCATATATTTTTAGTTTAGCAAGTGATAGTAAGCCAAATATTAAGCTACTTTTCTGTATTAGTCAGCTTTCTATCACTACAACAAATACCTGAGGTAATCAACTTATAAAGAGAAAAGGTTTACCCTGGCTCACAGTTTTGGGGTTCCAGACCATCATGAATTGGCCCCGTTCCTTTTGGGCCGGCCAGTCACTGGCAGCACAGTATGGTGGGAGCACGTGGCAGAGCAGAACTGCTCATCTCACGCAGGATCTCCCTGTCCCTTCATGGGCGCATCCCCAGCGACCTAGGGGCCGCTCTGTAGACTCCGCCTCCCAACAGCGCTGCCCAGGGGAACAAGCCTCCAACATATGGGCCTTTATGGGACACTCGAGCCAAACTATGGGGCATGGCGATGCACAACTACAATCCCAGTACTGGGGAGGCTGAGACAGGAGGATCGCAGGCTGGAGGCCAGCCTCAGCAACTTGGTAAGATCCTGTTTCAAAATAAAAATAAAGCCAGGAGTGGTGACACACACCTGTCATCCCAGTACTTAGAAGGCTGAGAAAGGAAGATTGCAGGTTCATGGCCAGCCTTAGAAAATTAGCAAGACCCTCAGCTAGTGAGACCCTGTTTTAAAATTAAAAATGAAAGGGGCTAGGGGTACAGCTCAGAGATAGAATGCCACCGAGTTCAATCTCCAGTACCGCCTGCCCAAATATTCTAACTTCCTTCCTTCCTTCCTTCCTTCCTTCCTTCCTTCCTTCCTTCCTTCCCTCCCTCCCTCCCTCCCTCCCTCCCTCCTTCCCTCCCTTCCTTTTCCTTTCTTTACCAGGGATTGAACCCAGGGGCATTCTCCCTTTAAGCTACACCCCCAGCCCTATTTTATTTTTTATTTTGAAATAGGATCTTGCTAAACTGCTGAACGCTGGCCTTGAACCTGCAATCCTCCTGTCTCAGCCTCCCCAGTACTGGGATTATAATTGTGTACCACTGCACCCGGCTATGGTATTTTCTTAATCGAAAATATAGTCATCTTTTGCTTTTGTAATTCCACCACTTTAGAGCAGAAGCATTGGGAATTGAAAGCAGTGTTTGAAATGGAAAGATAGTTTGATTCTTAATCCATTTTGTCCCATCTTCCCAAATGTTGAACACTTAAATTATATAAACTTAAATTAGGCAACAAATATGCCACTGATAGTAACTTCGAAATAATATTTAAATATTTACTATTGTTGCGGAATCGAAAACTTGGGACTTAATGGGCTAAGGAAATGCATTTACTTTGTTTCCATTCATCAGTTCTGATTCACAAACTTTAACCCTAGGAGGTACTGACTTAAGATTTGTAAGCTGGTCTTTCTGTTCAGGTAATGTCTACTTTCCTGATATACTTCTTTGTTTCTTGTTGGACAGGAGCTAATACAGGAGATCAATGATTTGAGGTTAAAAGTCAGTGAAATGGATAGCGAAAGACTTCAGTATGAAAAAAAGCTGAAATCAACCAAAGTAAGTTTCTCACTGATAAAAATAAATTTAAGCAAATGACTCTTCTACTCATCTATGACCAATAATATAAATTAGGTACAGTTTCTACCTAGTATATGATAACAGAGGTATCTTATAAGTAAATGAGGTGTTTCTGTAATCTGGAAATCTTCTTGAACTTAAGCACTAGTGTCCTGAATAAAAACCCAGGCTTAACTAATCTTCCAGAAGGTAACCTGCCATTTCTCTGAGTTGTCTAACCTTCTTTATGAACCGATGTGATTTTCTTGGTTATTTAGCTTGTCTGTTTCTATCTAGTTTTCTTTCACTCCTTGTCTCTCTACCAGTCTTTAATGGCCAAACTTTCTAGCATGAAAATCAAGGTGGGTCAGATGCAGTATGAAAAGCAGCGGACGGAGCAAAAATGGGAGTCGCTGAAGGTGTAGTAGACGCGGGGCGATGGCCCGTCGCTTGCTGGCTTGTGTTGTTTTGCTGTGATGGTGTTTCTAGTGGCATGCGCGTTCATCTTGTGTGTGTGTCACCTGTCTATTAAAAATGCGTACAGCAGCAACTTAGTGAGATGCCGAGCAACTTAGTGAGACCCTGTTTCAAAATAAAAAATAAAAAGGGCTGGGGGTATAGCTCAGAGGTGGAATATCCCTGGCTTCAATCCCAGTATCATGGTTAAAAAAAAAAAAAAGTACAGCACCTGGTTAAAAGGACAATGAAATCCCTAATACTATTTTCAGAAACATCTAAAATAATTAGTGAAAAATAATAAACAATTAAGATAAAAGTATTAGCTTATAAACTAAAATCTAACCCTCAGACTCTTTGAGCCCCAAGCATCATAAGATAATTATGAAAATTCACCTGTGAAGCTGGGTGCCGTGGCACACACCTATAACCCCAGTACTGGGGGGCTGAGACAGGAGGATCTCAGGTTTGACATCAGCCTCGGCAACTTAGCAAGACCCTCAGCAATTTAGCAAGATCTTGTTTCAAAAAAACTTTTTTAAAAAGGGCTAGGGGAAAAAATTAAAAATTAAAAAAAATTAAAAAGGCTAGGGATGTAACTCAGAAGTAGAATGCCTCTGGGTTCAATCCCCAGTACTAAAAAAAAAGAAAAAGAAAAAGAAAAGAAATTTAAAAAGCTATAGAGCCACCTCCTACCTTCCTTGGTGGGCTTCATCTTCTCATAGTCCTAAATGTTATAAATATCTTTAGAGACTCTGAAAATAAAATGTGATACTGAATATTAAGCTATGCATATTAGCATTGTATAGCTCTATTTTCTGTGTTAAATATAGCCAGCAGGACTTAAATTTGCCAAAGGTAGTTCTTTACTAAAATGAAATTTAGAATATTAGTAAGAGGACTGGGGATGCAGCTCAGTCGGTAGTAGAGCGTTGCCCAGCGTGCACATGGCCCTGAGTTCAGTCCCTCCCCCAATACATAAGTAAGTAAATGAATAAAAAGAGCTAGAACAAGAACAAAACAGCAACAGAAACAACAACAATAGATAGAACAATGGGCTCAGAAGCCTTTGCAGTTGACTAGTTAAGATATTTAGGTCCTCAGCTGGGTGGGGTGTTGCATACCTGTAATCCCGGTGCCTGGGAGACTGAGACAGAAGGATCACAAATTTGAGGCCAGCCTCAGCAACTTAGTGAGATCCTTAGCAATTTACGAGATTCTGTTTTAAAACTTAAAAAATAGTTTTTTTTTTTTAAAAAGGGCTAGGGATGTAGCTTGGAGGTAAAATGCCCCTGTTTTTGCTCCCAGTGCCAGAAACAAACAAAAAAAGATATCTAGGTCCTCTTTTTAATTTTTTTTTTCTAGATTTACCTTTTCCCATTGCTGTAGGAGATTCTGTCTGTCCTTTTACTTGGTGATGAGGATGAGTTATTTAGTCCCTGACTCGTTGCCTTGCCCACAGAGGAAGCCAGCGCCTGTCCAGGCAGCCCGTGGCCATTCTGAAATGCTAGTGAATGTCACCACGTCCTCTCCACTTTCCCTTTTATTTGCTTTTATGACACTAAGTGTGTAATTTTGATTACCTTTGATTAACTTGATCAGATTTCTTAATGTACCATTGGATTCAAACCATATGGCTCTCCTGGCCTTATTTATACTTTGAAAGATTTCTTTTAATTGACTCACAAAGAAACCTGAAATCGTTATACCATAATGAGTATAAATTGTACTTATCTTGATATCATAGGCTTGCCTCCTGCTTATCATGGTCACAGTCTTTAATTTTGGATGTTTGTGTCCAAATCCTTACAGATTTGTGTTTCATTTGCGCAACCTAATTACTGGTCTAAAGAGCGAAATCGCTCTCTCTGTATCCCTTCCGGTCATAATCTACCATTTTAAAAGTGAATGTACAATTTGTAGGATGAACTGGCCTCTTTAAAAGAGCAACTGGAAGAGAAGGAATCCGAAGTAAAAAGGCTGCAAGAAAAGCTGGCTGGCACGATGAAAGGAGAAGGGACCGACATCCTTGATAGAGGTAAGAGTGTCGACGTTATCTGACTTTGCTAAACCCTCCAGAGTCTAGAGGAGAAGCGGATGTCAATCAGGGCATAATTTTATCATCAAAGGCAGAGGAGTGGCAGAGCCAGGCAGGCCCAGGGCCACAGGGAGTTCTCCAGGACTCTGTACAATGACCTTCTTCTGCAAGAATAGGGGAAGGGCAGTTGCGTACTGTGATAGGTGTTCACTTTAGATAACTAAGTGTAAATTCTCAGCCGAGCGTGTTGGCGCACGCCTGTAATCCCAGCACTTGGGAGGCTGAGACAGATGAATGGCAGGTTTGAGGACAGCCTCAGCGATGACGGAGACTTTCAGCAACTTAGCGAGAACTTTCAGCAACCTATTTCAAAACAAAACAAAAAAAATGGCTGGGGGTGTAGCTTAGGGGTAGAACACCCCTGGGTTTAATCCCCAACACCACACACACACACACACACACACACACACACACACACACACAGTAAATTCTCATCACAAGAGTGTATTTGTTCAAATTGCAATAGAAGGGAATGCCAAAAGAATAAAAAAGAAACCATTACAATGTCCCAAGATTGTTTCAAAGCAGGTGTGGTGGGCCATGCCTGAGGGAAATGGGTGTCCCCCGCCCCGTATTATAAAATTTGTAGAACATTGTCAAAAGCATTCAGAAATAGGCCATGCTTGGGTTATTTTGGTTTTTTTTTTCTTCCTTTCCCTTTCCCTTTCCCTTTCCCTTCCTTTCCCTTTTCCCTTCCTTTCCCTTTTCCTTTCCTTTCCTTTCCCTTTCCTTTTCCTTTTCCTTTTCCTTTTTCCTTTCCTTTCCTTTCCTTTCCTTTCCTTTCCTTTCCTTTCCCCTTTCCTTTTTCCCCTCTCCTTTTCTCTCTCCTTTCCCCTCTCCTCTCTCTCCTCTCCTCTCCTCTCCTCTCCTCTCCTCTCCTCTCCTCTCTCTTTTTCCTTTCCTCTTTTCCTTTCGCTAGGGAGTGAACCTAGGGCCTTGTGAATGCTAAGCATGCTCTGTTCCACTGATCTCCACCCCCACCCCCATTTTAGGGTTTTAAGAATAAAATGGAATCATAGAACTTGTGGGCTAGCTGTATCAGCCCACAGTCTGATCAGAGGACTAGAAGTGGTGTAAAACTGCTTGTTACCAGTGCACCACCAGATAAATGCAGGGATTGAGAGCAAGTGTTTAGAAACTTCCTGGCACCCCGATATTGGTACATCTAGTGGCCTGGTCTGTTGACTCACCTCATGAACAGGAGGTAGACCGGTTCAGTGTTGTTGAACTTGGGTGGTGAGTTAGATGTAATGGAAATGTAACAAAACACCAAAGCAACATTGATTAATTTCTCATCACCTATAGTGTGAGAAGCACTTGTAGTCTATAGACCTGATTTTCACATGAGAAAATCAAGGTTCAGAAAGATGCAGATTCCGAGGTGGTAGTGACTTGAGTTTAGGTCTTCTCATTAGTTGTGTCACATCCTCTTTCTAACCTCACACAGAGCAGGACTTATTGCCCAACCAATCCCAAAGTCCTAAAATAGTGCTTCATAGTCGGTTTGTGTGAGGTTATGTAGCCCTTCCTTTTAGATAGAAACTAAATAATATTACTTTTAAAATATTATTTATTGTTGTAATGTATGCTAACTTCCAATTCAATGGGTTTTCCTGCACAGATGACAATTTTAAAAAGAAGCTCAAAGAAAAAAGTAAGGTTTTTGGTGTATTTCCATCAGCCTCTACATTCACCAAAAGTGCTACTTTGTTCTTTGCATGTGTTTTTAAACATTTCTCTCACCAAAGATGTAAACTTGCTTCATCTATAAGCCCTCCATTTCCTCACAGCGCACACAGCAGAGGCTAGACAGACAGTGGAAGCAAGGGGGGAAAGATCATTTTGCAGATGTAGCCTGATTCGGCCCTTTTGCTGGCCAGAATGCAACAGGGCACACTGAGGGGTGGAGGTCAGAAAACATTTTCTCTGTGGCCCAGGTAATGCAGGGACAGAGGAAAAAATAACAATGATACTGTTTTGAAAACCTGCTGTTTTTAAGATTTACCACCGTTGGAAAAATCACTTTGAACTTTGCTTTTCCGTGTTTGGAAGTTCACTGTTTTGCTGAGATCCACATTAGAAGCTTTTTTTTTTTTTTGTGGTTCTGGGGATTGAATGCAGGAGCATTCTGCCTCTGAGCTATACCTCCAGCCCTATTTTATTTTTTATTTTGAAACAGGGTCTCACTAAGTTGCTGAGACCCTCACTAATTTGCTGAGGCTGACTTTGAACCTATGAGCCTCCTGTCTCAGCCTCTCCAAGTAGTAGGATTACAAGCATGCACCACCACACCCAGCTAGAAACTTCTTTGAATACACCTTCTTGGTGTTGTGAAAGAGATTGTATCCAGGCTGATTCACAGAGTCTGGATTATTTAATGCCACACAAAGATCCTTTATTATTATTATTATTTTTTGCTGTACTGGGGATTGAACCCAGGGGCATTCTACCTCCGAGCTACACCCCCAGCCCTATTTTTTTATTTTTTATTTTGCAACAGGGTCTCACTAAGTTGCGGAGGGCCTCACTAAGTAGCTGAGGCTGGCCGTGAACCTGGATCCTCCGGTCTCAGCCTCCCAAGTCCTGGGATTACAAGCGTGTGCCACCATGCCCAGCTAAAGATAATTTTTTGTGTGCGTGTGGTCGTAGGGATTGAACCCACGGATGCCATACCACTAAGCTACACCCCAGCTCTATTTTATTTGTTTCTTTCTTTTTTTTTTTTGCAGTACTGGGAATTAAACCCAGGGGCATTCTACCTCTGAGCTACATCCCCAGCCCTATTTTCTTATACTTTATTTTGAAACAGGGTCTCACTAAGTTACAGAGGGCCTCCTTAAGTAGCTGAAGCTGGCTGCGAACCTGCAATCCTCCCGTCTCAGCTTCCCAAGTACTGGGATTACAAGTGTGCACCACCACGCCTGGCTTATTTTTTATTTTGAAACAGGCCTTGCTAAGTTGCTGACAGTCTAACTACTTGCTGAGACTGGCTATGAACCTGTGATCCTCCTGTCTCAGCCTCCTAAGTACCGGGATTACAGACATGCACTACCATGCCAGGATCAAAGATAAATTCTTAATAGACTCTTAGGAAAAACAAAAAGAAAGGAAATTCCTGACTGAAAATGTTATATCAGTGCTAAATGATGCACCACTATTTTAAAAATTACCTTTAATGGTATTTTTTTCTCAGATGCAATTAACTATAGCTGAATTTTTTTCCATTTCAATTTCTTAATTTGTAGCTTCACTTGGGTGAACTTTTCATCTTTAAAATATTTAAGTTTTTATTACTGAAGCCACCCACAGGCCTTTGTATTTGAATATCAAATTTTAAGAATCCCATTCAGCTTCCTTTGGCCCTTACGTCTTGAAGGGACATAACGTAACGTCCCTTGGCCCTTCTGTCTTGAGGTCTGTTTTGCAGTCGTGTTGGCAGTGGAGCTTACAGATGGAGCAGGGTGCTTGCGTCCCTCTGTGTGGAGTCCCAGGCAGCTTCCTGGCATGCTGCTCGCACACACTCGCCCTCCACCAGGTTCTCACCTCCATCCTCCACCCGTCGGCGAGAGTCTCCCTGCGTCTTCTCTGCTCCGTCATGACATCTGCCCTTCATTGCTTACACTGCTGCATCGCTTCCCTTTTGAAAACTCCATTTTTGTTCTTGTAGCACCCGGGTTCGTGTTCTGGGGGAAATTTTGTTGTCACTTTGAGTGGGGAGGTCATTAGTTCTCATACACCCATATTGTTTTCTTTCTGGAATGACAGCTGTTCAGGTGAGAGAAGTGTTCATTTTTCCTAAAAGAGAATATGGGTGTTAAGTGTATCCCTTTTTGGGCCGGGCATGGTGGCGCATGCCTGTGATCCCAGTATTTGGGAGACTGAGACAGGTGGATTGCAGGTTCGAGGACAGCCTCAGCAATGTAGCGAGACTCTCAGCAACCTAGTGAGACCCTGTTTTAAAACAAAAAATAAAAAGGTCTGGGGGTGTAGCTCAAAGGGAGAATGCCCCTGGGTTCAATCCCCAGTGCCAAAAAAGTGTCCCTTTTCTAAAAACAAATGAAACAAATCATTAACGTCTTTACCTCAAAGCATCTCATTGTGAAGAATACGCGAGTGAGTAGCTTCTCATGCACGTTCACTAAACTGACTTAGAATTTGATGTTGTGTTATTTTCAGATATTGAAGTACAAAAGATGAAGAAGGCTGTGGAGTCTTTGATGGCAGCAAACGATGAAAAGGTATCGAATGAAATTTAAATCCTTATGTGGAGCTGGGTGTGGTGGCACATGTCTGCAATCCAGTACTTAGGAGGCTGAGAAGGAGGATCACATGTTGGAGGCCAGCCTTGGCAACCCAGCAAGGCTCTCAACAACGTAGCAAGACCCCGTTTCAAAATAAAAAATTAAAAAAGGGGCTGGGAGATGGGCATGGTGGCACACACCTATAATCCCAGCCCTCAGGAGACTGAGACAGACGGATCGCAGGTTCAAGGCCAGCCTTGGCAACTTAGTGAGACCCTGTTCCACAATAAAAATAAAATGAGACTGGGGGTGTAGTTCAAGGGTAGAATGCCCTTGGGTTCAATCCCCAGCACCACCACCATTAAAAACAAACAAAATTTTGCAGGTGTTTTGTGGTACCATTTTGATCATTCTGTGCAGTTTCTTGAGCTATCCCGATTTGAAAGAAAATACCCCAAACTCCGCCATCACTGGGGGGCAGCGTTCTCTATCCCTGCCCAGGCGCACACATCTCAGCAGTTGCGGTTGTCATTGTGGCTGTGTGCACGGGTAGAGGGACCCAGGAGTACTGGCTCCACTGGGAATCCTCCACGCCTACCCCGTGAATTTAAAAAATGCTCAAGCCATCAGAGAAGTTTTGTCTGTTTTAGTGACAAATAAGAAAAAGTACCTGCCAAGGGACATCCTGGAAATTCAGGGCTAACGTTTGAACTCTGAAGGAGGTGGTCCGCAGCGACTTTGGCTCCACAGTCGTATTGTTTTTTTTTCTTTGTATACATATTATTTCCTTCACACTCTTTCACATTTGGAATTGTCTCTGCTCTCCTGAGAGGTGAGATATCAGTAAAGAGAGGCACATGAGCCTGTAATCCTAGTACTTAGGAGACTGAGACAGGAGGATTGCAATTTCGAGGCCAGCCTCAGCAACATAGCGAGACTCTCAGCAACCTAGCAAGACCTTGTATGAAAACAAAAAAATAAGAAAGGCTTGGAGGTAGAATGCCCTGGGTTCAATCCCCAGTACCAAAAAAAAAAAAAAAAAAAAAAAGAAGAAGGAAGGAGAGAAGAGGAGAGGAGAGGCACAGGTCTCATGGAGTCATGTACGGTCCTGGTCTTTGTTTCAGCTACATTGGCCTAATACCAGTGTCTGTAGGGGCGTTTCCCCCTGGCGATTCTCCTCCCCACATCTGTGTGTCATCCTGCCAAGAGCAGGGATGCAGTTCCCCTCCTAAGGCAGTGCGTGTCTTTGTAGCCTACTTGACCACTCACGTATCTAGCAGGCAGCAGCTGTCAGCTCAGTTCGTGTAGTCTGAACTATTCTCCCATTTGTGTCCCTTAATGAATAGACAAGGGGAGTTAGGAAGTGATGGGGGCTACAGAAGTAGAGTATCTAGGGATTGGGTGGATCTCAGTGGTAGAGTGCTTGCCAAGCATGCACAAGGCCCTGGGTTTGATCCCCAGCACCACCAAAAATGTAGACGGAGGAGGAGGAGGAGGAGATGACTATCTATCTTAGAAAATTAAGAATTAGCCAGGCATGGTGACACACACCTGTAATCCCAGTACTTGGGAAGCTGAGACAGGAGGATTGCAGGTTCAAGGCCAACCTAGGTAATTTAGCAAGACCCTCTTTCAAAATAAAGGCACATGTCTGTAATCTGAGTACTTGGGAGGTCGAGACAGGAGGATAGCAGGTTGGAGGACAGAGAGACCCTGTTTCAAGAAATAAAATAAAAAGGGCTGGAGGTATACATGGAGATAGAATGTCCCTGGGATCAAACCCCAGCACCAAAAAAAAAAAAAAAAAAAAAGATGACAACGACAAAAAGAGAGTGGACAAAGAAGTGAAAAGAGTGGAGGGGGGGTCTGTGAAGTTCCATAAAAAGGTTAAATTAGATTGTCAGGAAAATGAAGGCTTTTAGACAAAGGGTCCTTGAGCCAAAACATATGTCAAAACCCAGGCTTGAATCAGCCCCGGGCATGCTGGGAAGGTGCCGGAGCCTGAGCCACAGGGGCAGGGGAGAATGAGGCTGACAGTCAGACGAGGCCACTTTGTTTGCCAGGCTCAGGATTTGGGGTCTTAGCTTAGCTTATAGTCCATGGGCAGTGGCACAGTTACATTGCTATTTTCGAAAGCTAATCTGGGGCCAGGCACAGTGGTGCACACCTGTAATCCAGGGGGAGCTCAAGTTTGAGGCCAGCCTCAGCAACTTACCAAGACCTTGTCTCAAAATTAAAAATAAAAAGGGCTGGGGGTGTAACTCAGTGGTAGAGTGCCTGTGGATTAATCTTTAGTACTGAAGAAAAAAGACAAGCTAACATTGGTGGTAGAATGGGGACAAGAACAAGGGAGGAGGGGAGGAAAACAGCAATTAAGAGGATGTTAAAGTAGTCTAGGTGAGAAATGAAAAGGACTTGAACTGGGCGTGGTGGCACACGCTGTAATCCAGCACTTGGGAGGCTGAGACAGGAGGATCATAGATTCGAGGCTAGCCTCAGCTACTTAGTGAGACTCTCAGCAAACTGGTGAGACTCTGTTTCCAAATACAAAATAAAATAGGGCTGGTGGTGCAGCTCATAGGTAGACTGTCCCTGGGTTCAATCCCCAGTACAGAAAGGGAAGGAAGGAAGGAAGGAAGGAAGGAAGGAAGGAAGGAAAGAAGGAAGGAAGGAGAAAGAGAAGAAAGAGAAAGAAAGAAAGAAAGAAAGAAAGAAAGAAAGAAAGAAAGGAAAGAAAGAAAGAAAGAAAGAAAGAAAGAAAGAAAGAAAGAAAGAAAGAAAGAAAGAAAGAGAAAGAAGAAAAGCTTGAAATCGGGCAGGGGTAGTGAATTGGTAAGGAGGGAAGAAATCTGAGGGATATTTACACATTGACAAGATTTACAGATCTCTGAATTTGAGAAATAAGAGTAAATTTCTGATAGGTGGGCACAGTGACACATGCCTGTGATCCCAGTACTTGAGAGGCTGAGACAGGAGGATAGGAGGTTCAAGACCAGCCTCAGCAACTTAGTGAGATACCATTCCAAAATAAAATTCCAAAAAAAAGTGCTGGGGGTGTAACTTGGAGGTTGATTGCCCCTGAGTTCAATTCCCAGTACCAAAAAAAAAGTAAGTTTCTGGTCTGGGCAACTTGGTGAACAGTAAGGGAATTCAAACAGAGGCTTAAGTACTATGGGTAAATAGTGAGCTTAATTTGAGATATTCAGCTTGGTGTGCCCATGGGACGTGTGTGTGTGTGTGTGTGTGTGTGTGTGTGTATTTTATTGGATATGGAACCCAGAGGCATCCTACCTCTGAGCTACACCCCCAGCCCTATTTTATTTTAAAATAGGGTCTCACTAAGTTGTGGAGGGTCTCACTAAGTTGCTGAGGCTGGTGGTGATCCTGAGATCCTCCTGTCTCAGCCTCCCAAGTACTGGGATTACAAGCATGCATCACCATGCCGAACCCCATGGGACATTTTATTTTATTTTTTGGGGGATGGAACCCAGGGGTATTCTACCTCCGAGCTACATCCCAGCCCTATTTTTTATCCTTTATTTTGAAACTGGGTCTCACGAAGTTGCAGAGGGCCTCACTAAGTAGCTGAGGCTGGCCGCGAACCTGGATCCTCCAGTCTCAGCCTCCCGAGTACTGGGATTACAAGCATGCGCCACCATGCCTAGCTCCATGGGACATTTTAAGGGAGATTTCTCATAAAAAGTTGGAACATGAATTTAAATTTTAGAAATAATGTGGAATTAAGGATTAGTGGGGAATGACCCCCATCACTTTCAGGAAAAATCCAGAATTGTAAATTGTAGGAGGCTAACCTGCATTTGATGTATCAGTTAGCTTTGGCTTCATGACCTACCACACTTAGTGTTTCTCCTACTGTGAGTTGTCAGGGCGGTTCTTCTGGTCTAGGCTGGCTTAGCTGATCTCTGTATTCTGCTGGCAGCTCACAGGGGTTGGATTGCCCAGGACAGTGTGACTGACATGCCTGATGATTGACAGGCTGATCTAGGTTGGCCCCAACTTGGATGACTTTTCTCTTCTCCAGATAATCTCTCTTCTTCCAGGGACTACCTTAGGCTTCTTCAGTGGTTCCTCAGAGTTCCCTAGCACTCCACTAGAGGGAAGCCTCAACTTGCAAATGCTTTGTTGGTAAATCACTGGCCAAAGCAAGTCACACAGCCAGCCCAGAATCAGTGTGGGAGGAGCTAGGGTCACGTTAATAAGGTGCCGCAATTGAGGGCATGGGACAAGAGAAAAGGGACAAGGGTAGAACCTTGATGCTCTAACATTTTATGGTCCAAGTTGAGAAACATTGGGGGTTATAGAAGTAGGATATCTAGAACAGGGGATATCAGTCCTTGGTAGAGCACTTACCTAGCGTGCGCAAGGCCCTGGGTTTGATCCCCAACACAGCAAAAGAGGAAAAAAAAGAGGAGAAGGAATAGAAAAATGTCTATCTAGTTAAAAGATTAAGAAATTAAAATAAGCCGGGTGTGGTGGCACACACTTGGGAGACTAAGACAGGAGGATCCGGGTTCGTGGCCAGCCTCAGCTACTTCGTGAGGCCCTCCGCAACTTAGACCCTGTTTCAAAATAGAGAGTAAAATTAGGGCTGGGGGTGGAGCTCGGAGGTAGAATGCCCCTGGGTTCAATCCCCAGTACCCCCCCACACACACACACACAAATTAGATGAAAAGAAAGTGGACAGAGAGAGAAAATGGGTATAGAATGAAGTCAATAAAGTTCCATGCAGAGATTAAATTAGAAAAAGGATAAAAAGTGTTCGTTTTGTTAATAAATCAGAGGTCACTGATGACTAATCAAAGCAACATTGGTGGTGTTTTGAAATGGAAAAAACTAGATAGTAATGATGGCTATAAAGATTGCAAGCATAGGATTCTCTTTCAAAACTTGACTTAAGAGAGTAAAGTTGATTTTTTTCTTGTTTTGTATCTTATTACCTTTTATGTTCTTGTTTTTTTTTTTTTGCGGTACTGGGGATTGAACCCAGGGGCATTCTACCTCCGGGCTACATCCCCGGCCCTATTTTTTATTCTTTATTTTGAAACCGGGTCTCACTAAGTTGCGGAGGCCTCACTAAGTAGCTGAGGTTGGCCATGAACCTGGATCCTCCTGTCTCAGCCTCCCAAGTACTGGGATTACAAGCGTGCGCCACCACGCCCGGCTCTATGTTTTTGTTTTTTAAAGATGGCAGTTGAAGGGTAGGATCTCTAAATTCATAGGTACTTTTTCCCATATCTCTGATTTACATAGGAAAAAGTTCTAGATAGTACCAATTTTACTGAAGTTTAGAAGTAGTCTTTGAATAATGCAAATCATTCACATCTACTTATTCTTTCTGTCACACTTACCTTTACTGTTTCAAAATCCTGGTATTAAAGATGATCATTTATTTTATCCATAGGATCAGAAAATAGAAGACCTTCGACAGTGCCTGAACAGGTACAAGAAAATGCAAGACACGGTGGTGCTGGCCCAAGGCGAGAAAGGTAGGCTGTGACTCTCCAGGCTTTTCTACCTTACGTGATTCTATGCATTTCACCCTGACTTCCTGCATACCATTATCCCAAGTTAGGTAACTCATTCATTTATTGAACAATATATTTTTCTTATGTGGTACCAGGGATTGAACCCAGGGGTGTTCTACCTCCGAGCTACACCCCCGGCCCTATTTTTTATACTTTATTTTGAAACAGGGTCTCACAAAGTTGCGGAGGGCCTCACTAAGTAGGTGAGGCTGACCGCAAACCCGGATCCTCTGGTCTCAGCCTCCCAAGTACCGGGATTACAAGCGTGCGCCACCATGCCCGGTCATTTATTGAACAATATTAATTAGGCAGCTGTTCTCTGCCAGAAAGAGGACAGGCTGATGGGCGAGAATACCATCAGTTAGTTGGTCAGGGAGAGCATCGCTAAGAAGCTGATCAGATATTGAGAGAAAGAGGGAGAGAACAATAGCATGTGCAGAGAGCCTAGGGGAAAAAAGAACTTGGTGTGTTTAAGAAGGGAAAGAAGCCGGGCATTGTGACACACGCCTGTAATCCCAGTACTTGGGAGACTGAAGCAGTAGGGTCACAGGTTCGAGGAGAGCCTCAGCAACTTAGCGAGGCCCTCAGCAACTTAGCAAGAACTGTTTCAAAATAAAAAACAAAATAGGGCTGAGGGCGGAGCTCAGAGGTAGAAGGCTCCTGGGTTCAATCCCCAGTTAAAAAGAAAGAAAAAAAGACTTACCGAATGCCACGTCATCCAATCTTATATAACTCTAGTAATGCCTAAATTCTAGTAAAATTAGAATAAAATTCTAGTAAAACCTCAATTAAGAAATTAGGAACTAAGATCTTTAAACAAGCATATGAGTTATCATTTAATGTTACATAGAGATTAGAGTTTTAAGCAGTCTTTCTATTTTTAAGAAATGACTATCTGGCCAGGCATGGTGGCGCACACTTGTAATCCCAGTACTTGGGAGGCTGAGACAGGAGGATCTGGGTTCATGGCCAGCCTCAGCTACTTAGTGAGGCCCTCTACAACTTAGTGAGATCCTGTTTCAAAATAAAGAATAAAAAATAGGGCTGGGAGTATAACTTGGAGGTAGAATGCCCCTGGGTTCAATCCCCAGTACTACAAAAAAAAAAAAATGACTATTCGCTGGGCGTGGTGGCACGTGCTTGTAATCCCAGTACTTTGGAGGCTGAGACAGGAGGATTACAGGTTCAAAGCCAGCCTCAGCAACTTAGTGAGACCCCGTTTCCAAATAAAAAATAAAATAGGGCTGGGGGTGTGTAGCTCACAGGTAGAAGGCCCTGGATTCAATCCTGAGTACCACAAAAAAGAAAAAAAACAAAAAAGACTATCTGAGCCAAGCATGGTGGTGCATGCCTGTATTCATAGTACTTGGAAGACTGGGAAAGAAGGATCTCAGGTTCGAGGCCAGCCTCAGCAACTTAGTGAGGCTCTTCGTAACTTAGTGAGACCCTGTTTTAAAATAAAAAATACAATAGGGCTGGGGGTGTAGCTCAGAAATAGAATGCCCCTGGGTTCAATCCCCAGTACCACACACACACAAAAAAAAATAGAAAAGTAAATCTCAGGGTTGCTACTTTGCTGAATATGTGGTTGCTTTTCTCGGTTAGACCATTCTTTCTGCTTAAAAATGGCATAAAGGGATCCTTTTGAGGGATCTAAGCTTGCCTGGCCTTTTGTTTTTTTCCTACGCTCCTTTCTGTGTACTTTCCAGAGCACAGCAGTGATGGAAAATGAGTTTTAATGGTGACTCTGTTGCTCTTCAGAGTTCGGTTGTTGTACTAGGTATTCATTCGTCAGTTTGCTTTTTCCTAAACTAAAATATGTAAATCCCCATGTTTTCTAGGGTTTGGGGAGTAAATTAGCTTTTGGAGTTCTTTCAGTCTGTTATAGAATCCAATATGACTTTGGAAAAAGTCATTGGAAAGTCATTTTGGAAAAAGTCATTTTGGAAAAAACATTGGTTCTTTTTTGTTTTTTGTTGTATGTGTGTGTGTGTGTGTGTGTGTGTGTGTGTGTGTGTGTGTTACTGGGGCTTGAACTCAGGGGCACTCTACCTCGAAGCTACACCCACAGCCCTATTTTATTTTGAAACAAGATCTCACTAAGTTGCTTACGGCCTTGCTAAGTGACTGAGGTTGGCCTCAAACCTGCAATCCTCCTGTCTCACCCTCCCAAGTACTGGGTACTCAGCTCATCCAGGCGCCCTGGGCCATGGGTGCTTACAGTTTATGATGCTGTTTCCTAGGTCCCATGTTCCTGGTTTTCAAGGGTGCCAAGAAAAGTTGACGGACTTTTGAGGATCAGAAAATATTTTTGTTTGGGGGTGGGGTGGGGTGGGGTGTAGCTCAGTGGTAGAGCACATGTTTAGTATGCATGCGGCCCTGGGTTCAATCCCTAGTACCTTCCCAAGGGGGGATTTTTTTATAATGTTCAATATAACTGGGATTCGTATCTTCCTCCAAAAGTGAAATACAAATGAAGAGCCGCCGTTTTCTTTTTGCTTTGTCTCTTTCCAGGCAAAGATGGCGAATATGATGATCTGCTCAATTCTAGTTCCATCTCCACATTGTTGGATGTCCAGGGCTTTAGCGACCTGGAGAAAAGTACATCATCTTCCCCAGTAATGGGATCCCCAAGTTGTGACCCATTCAATACAAGTGTTCCAGAAGAGGTATTTACAGAATCTTGGCATATATATATTTTTCATGTTGAAGAGACTGTCCATTGAAAGTTAAAACACTGTTGATAATATGAAAACATTGGTTCTTTTCTCAGTTCAATTACTGAATTGGTTCTGGAAATTTTTTTGTATCCTACAAGTGTGTGTGTGTGTGTGTCTGTCTCTCTTTATTTTTCTTATTTCTTTATTTGGCCCTGGGAATTGAACCCAGAGGCAGTATATCTCTGAGCTACACCCCCAGCTCTGTTTTATTTCTCCTTTTGAAATAAGGTCTTGCTAAGTTGCTGAGGGCCTCGCTAAGTTGCTGAGGCTGTACTCAAACCTGTGATTCTCCTGTCTCAGCCTCCCAAGTACTGGGATTACAAGTGTGTGCCACCATGCGTGGCCCCTCTGGCTTATGTAATTTAGAAAAAGCAACTGGAAGCTGGACATGGTGGCACACGCTTGTAATCTCAGTACTTGGAAGGCTGAGACAGGAGGATCACAGGTTTACGGCCAGCCTCAGCAACTTGTGAGGCCCTCCGCAACTTATTGAGACCCTGTTTCAAAATAAAGAATAAAATAGGGCTGGGGGTATAGCTAGGAGGTAGAATGCCCCTGGGTTTCATCCCCAGTACCACACACACACAAAAAAAAAGCAACTGGGAGCCGGGCATGGGTGGTTCATGCCTGTAATCCTAGTACTTGGTAGCCTGAGTCAGGAGGATCACAGGTTTGAGGACAGCCTCGGCAAGTAGTAAGACTCTCATCAACCTAGCAAGACCCTGTTTCTTTTTTTTTTTTTTTTTTTTTTTTGCAGTACCGAGGATTGAACCCAGGGGCGTTCTACCTCCGCGCTACACCCCCGGCCCTATTTTTTATACTTTATTTTGAAACCGGGTCTCACGAAGTTGCGGAGGGCCTCACTAAGTAGAGAGAGAGAGAGAGAGAGAGCTGAGGCTGGCCGCGAACCCGGATTCTCCAGTCTCTACCTCCCAAAGTACTGGGATTACAAGCGTGCGCCACCACGCCCGGCCAAGACCCTGTTTCAAAAAAATAAAAATAAAAAAATAGGGCTTGGGTGTAGCTTGGAGGTAGAATGCCCCAGGGTTTAATTCCCAGTACCACAGGAAAAAGAAAAAAAGAAAGGAAAAGAAAAAAGAAAGAAAAGAAAAGCAACTGGGGAGAGATCAACAGTCCTAAGGTCGTTTCCTCTGCGTTTGTTTGTTGTGGACTGTACACCCGTCCAGAGCTCTGTGGCTTGAAGGCCCGCACTTGTCTTGCTGAGGAACCTGCGGGCAGGGCCCGGCTCGGCAGGATCAGCTCTCCTCTGCTCACGTGGCGTCCCCTGGCGTGGCGGAGGCCAGGGCTTGAGTTGGCTCAAGGCCACTCACTCGCGTGACTGGTGTGTGTCCTATTGGCTGGGACCTCCGCCGAGGCCCTGGCTAGAATCACAGCGACAGACAGCGTGGCTTCCGCACACGATGGTGGCCGGGTCCTGAGGGTGTGACCCCAAGGGGACCAGGCCAATTTGTATCACCTTTTACGACTTACCACAGGAGGCTCGGAGCATCTTCTCTGTGGTCACAGCCAACCCAGAGTCAGTGGGAGGGAACACAGGCCCTGTCTCTTGAGGGACAAGTGACAACATCCCATTGTAAGAAGAACACGTGGCCTCCAGGAGGGGATATGTTGGCACGCAATATCTGGAAAATAGAGCCTGCCATTTCACCTCTGGCTGCAGCAATTTTTGAATATTTGGGGTGGGGGGAGAGTGAACCTAGGGCCATTCTACTGCCAGGCTACACCCCCAGCCCTTTTATTTTTATCTTGAAACAGGGTCTTGCTAAGTTGCTGAGACTGGCCTCTTAACCTGCCATACTCCTGTCTCAGCCTCAGACAAGTACTGGGATTACAGGCGTGCGCCACCATGCCTGGCTCGGCTACAACAACTTACATCCCTGTCCTGTGCGTACAGTTAGCCCTTCCAAAGGCTCTCAAGAGCTGGTTATCCCAGTCAGATCAAATCAAGATGTAAGTAAAGCTCCTTGGGTGCAGTCTTGGGGGTTCAGCTTCTTGACTATCATTCCAACCAACTCAGAGAACAGGGAACTTCAAGGACAAGTTATCTGTCCCCTAAACACCCAACATTCAGTGGTGGGGCAAACATAATGTAACTGCTATAGGCATTCCCACTTAAAAAGAGGGAAAATAGGCTGAGACAGGAGGATCACAGGTTCGAGGCCAGCCCTAGCAACTTAGAGAGACCCCCAGCAACTTAGTGAGACCCCGTTTCAAAATAAAAAATAAACAGGGCTGAGAGTGTAGCTCAAAATAGAACACCTCTGGGTTCAACCCCCAGCACTAACCAAAATCAAAACCGGAAGGAAAATCGAAGGCACACAAGGCTCCCTACTCTCCAGCGATTCTAAACTCAAGCCAGGCGTGTGTTGCCACTTCCCGTGTTTTATTTTTTATTTGGAAACGGTCTTGCTAAGTTGCTGAGGCAGGCTTCAAACCTTCGCTCCCCCTGTCTCAGCCTCCCAAGTACTGGGATTACAAGTGTGCACCACCACGCCCAGCTATCCCACCTTTATAACCTTTTTCTTTTTTTTTTAATTGGTGCTGGAGAATGAACCCAGGGGCGTTCTAACTCTGAGTCATAACCCCAGTCCTTTTTATTTTTTATCTTGAAACAGGGTCTGGCTAAACTGCTGTACTAAGTTGCCTCAGCCTCCCAAGTACTGGGATTGCAGGTGTGCACCACCACGCCCAATGAACCTCTTAACCTTTTATAGTGTCAAAGGTTGAGACCACCATTCACTGTCAGAAACAAAACCTACAAAGGTGAATTCGATGCCTTATTAACCAAGTGAGCCTTGCTGGCCAAGCATATTCTCCTGGAGCTGACCATATAGGTTTTGGAGTGCTTGCTGGTAGCTTTCAAGGCAGGAGTGAGCTGACATCAGCTGTAGGTGTGTAGGCTGCTGACTGCTTGGCATGGAGAAGTATGTTCACCGGTGAGTTCTTACCTGGCTCCCTATCAGAAGTGAGGAGCAGTCGCTGTTAATTTGCAAGCGTTCACTGAGGTGCATTTGAGGTTTTTTTTTTTTTTTGTACTAAGTACTGGGATTAAAGGTGTGTGCCACTGAGCCTGGCCATTTTATTCATTTTCTTACTAGAATAAAGTGTATCATTTATTACATCGTCATGTGTCCCATAGTCTAAGTGTTCCCCAGTTTTCTTGAATTGTTGAAACCCAGGCATGGTGGTGCACATCTGTAATCCCAGTGCTTGGGAGGCTGAGACAGGAAGATCCCATGTTCGAGGCCAGCCTCAGCAATTTAGTGAGACCCTGTTTCAAAATTTTAAATACTAGGGCTGATGATGTAGCTCAGAGGTAGAAAGCCTTTGGGTTTAATCCCCAGTACCAGCAAAAATAAATAAATACGTAAATAAATAAACAAAAGCTTCTGCTGGGCATGGTGGTGCACACCTGTAGTCCCAGTACTTGGGAGGCTCAGACAGGAAGATTGCAGGTTGGAGACCAGCCGCAGCAACTTGACGAGACTCTCAGCAACCTAGCAAGACCCTGTTTCGAAACAAAAATAAAAAGGGCTGGGGGTGTAGCTCAGAGGTAGAATGTCCCTGGGTTCAATCCCCAGTACCACACACACACACACACACACACACACACACACACACACAAAGAAAATATTGAAACCCCAAGTATTAAAATTCTTTATAGACTCTAGTCTTAGGATGCACAAAGCTTTTGAGAAAACGTGTTATGCATCTTATCTGTGGCTGTAAATATTATTAAGCAAAGTGTTTTTAGTGGTAGCCACGCAGTACATTGTCATTGGTTTTAATTACACTTTTCCTCAATTCTGTTAATTGCAATTAATCATCTAGTTCACACATAGGATAATAATTAACACACTCGACCAGTGTTCCATATTAGACTAGTGGTAGAAATTAAAATGAAAATAGTGCTTTGTTGTCAGTAAGTACTTCACCGAATCTCATGTTCAACCATCGCGACCTTTTAGGGTGTCTGCTGCCATTCTCAGTGCACGGAGAGGAGAGGGGGGAAGTTAAGATGTCTTAGGCCAGGATGTGAGAGCCACGGATTCAGCCAGGGCTTCGAGTCATCAGAGTTGACTGTGGACTTGCTCGATGGTGTTTAGTACATCTCATTCACAGTACTCAGCGTCGTTCTCAGAACTAAGTTCAAAAATTGCCTTTCTCCAGAATAATATTTTCTCTGACTAATACTTCTTTTATCTGTTTACCTGATTAATACTTCTCTATGCCTATGTATATTTTTGTTTGTTTGTTTTGGGGATTGGACCCAGGGCCATATACCCCCAAGCTTACACCCCCAGCCCTTTTTATTTTTTTATTTTGAAACAAAGTTTCACTAAGTTGCTGAGGTTGGCCTCAAAACTATGATCCTTCTGTCTCAGCCTCCCAAGTACTGGGATTACAGGCTTGTGCCACCACACTTGGCTTATGCTTACATTCTGAAGTCATTTTATAAATATAATAACAGAGTTCTTTACAATAGGGCTGGGGGTGCAGCTTGGAGGTGGAATGCCCCTGAGTTCAATCCCCAGTACCACAAAAAATAAAAAATAAATAAATTTAAAGGATAGGGTTGTAGCTGGGCGCGGTGGCACATGCCTGTAATCCCAGTACTTGGGAGTCTGAGATAAGAGGACAACTTCAGCAAGTATTGAGACTCTCATCAACCTAGCGAGACCCTGTTTCAAAATAAAAATTAAATAGGACTGGGGATGTAGCTTTGAGGTATGATGCCCTGGAGTTGAATCCCCAGTACCACACACACACACACACACACACACACACACACAAAGAATAGAGTTCTAAACATAGATGTGTGGAATTTTATTGATAGACCGTTTATTCGTCTTATCTGTGTTACTCTGTGGTGTATGTTTTGCTTGTTTGATTGATTTTTTGTGTGGTTTTCTTATCATTACAGTATCACACCAGCATCTTGCAAGTTTCAATCCCTTCATTATTGCCAGCATCAGTAGGCGTGGAAACTCCTGAAAAATCAAAGTTGCCTCCTAAGCCAGAGACTTCCTTTGAAGAGAAGTATGTCACGTATGGCCTAACTTTGCAATGTAAATGTTCAAAAAAGTAGATCAGCCAAAAAGAAAGGTGCTTTGCATTTATTTACAGTTTTCACTCTGAGAACAGGAGAAAGGAAGGCATGTTCTGGGGACCCGTTAGCCAGTTGAGTGTCACTGAAATAAAAGGTGTAAAGCCGGAAGTCATGGGATCTGCAGGTGGGCAGAGGAGGCGGTCAGGCGGGAGGGGCTCTCAGGAGCTTGCATTTACTTCCTAGGTCACGGTGACCATCAAAGGGTTGTAAGCAGTAGAGGAACAGCCACCCGCCACAGGCCTCTTGGAGGATGGCTATGAAGGAAACAGGAAAGGGATCCTGTTTCTGGAGGCAAATAGGAATTTTGTTAGCGTATTCCTAAATTAATTACCTAATCTTACATTTGGGCCAAATAGAATAGAATAGAATATTAAAAATAGAAATAGCTTCCTTTGCACAATTTTTTGTTTGTGATAATTCTATTCTACATACAGATAGTCCCTAACGTATAGTGGTTAAACGTAACAAATTTTCAGCTTTTTTTGTGTGTGTGTGTGGTTTGAACCCAGGGATTGAACTAGGGATTGAACCCAGGGGCATTCATCTGAGCTACCCTTCAAGCCTTTTTTATTTTGAAACAGCAGCTCACTAAGTTGCTGAGGGCCCAAATTGCTGAGGCTGGCCTGGAACCTGTATCCTCCTGTCTCAGCCTCCCAAGTACTAGGATCACAGGTGTGCGCCACCACATCTGGCTCATTTTTCAGCTTTATAATGGTGCTGTCTTTCCTTTTCCATATGACATTCAATAAATTACATGAGATATTCAGCACTTCATTATAAAACAGGCTTGGTTTTAGATGATTTTGCCCAACTATAGGCTAGCATAAGTGTTCTAACTATGTTTAAAATAGGATAGGTCAAAGCTGGGCGTGGTGGCGCATGCTTGTAATCCCAGTACTTTGGGAGGCAGAGACCGGAGGATCCGGGTTCGCAGCCAGCCTCAACTCTCTCTCTCTCTCTCTCTCTCTCTCTCTACTTAGTGAGGCCCTCCGCAACTTCGTGAGACCTGGTTTCAAAATAAAGTCTAAAAAAATAGGGCCGGGGGTGTAGCGCGGAGGTAGAACGCCCCTGGGTTCAATCCCCGGTACCGCAAAAAAAAAAAAAAAAAAAGGATAGGCCAAACTCTGTTGTTTGGTAGGTTAGTATATTAAGTGCATTTTCAATTTAATGATATTTTTCACCTTTCTGTGGGTCTCTCGGGACTTAATACCACTTTAAGTCAAGGAGCATCTGTGTGGTCTTTTATTCATGACATTAATAAATATCTTTTTTTTACATTTTAGTGATGGGAAAATAATCCTCGGTGCTGCTGTTGAAACCCATCTGTGTGATAGTGTTTTGTAAGTTGTGTATTCCTGAATGTGAAAAGTGTGACGGAGGCTTGAGAAAGAAGAGGGTCTCTTACACTAAGAGTAATCAATATCAACAGTGAATGGCTGATGCTAAGTAATAAAAAAGTTAATGCAGCTGTACTAACTGGGTGGAAGTGGAAGCCGTTAGTACAAGCCAAGTTTTTGTAATCTTTAGCCTTCCTTCATCAGTTTTCACTGGAACTTAGGTGTATTTAATTCACTTTTGTACTGACATTGTGTGTGTATGTGGAGGGGTAGGTACTGAGGATTGAACCCAGAGGCATTCTACCTCCAAGCTACATCCCCGTCCTTTTTTCATTTTTGTTTTGAAACAGGGTCTCGCTAGGTTGCTGAGAGTCTCAGTAAGTTGCCGAGGCTGGTCTTGAACCTGTGATCCTCCTGTCTCAGTCTCCCAAGACTGGGATTACAGGTGTGTGCCATCCCACCTGACTTGTACTGACATATTTTTTATTCCAGCAGAAAAGATTCCCAGAGAATTAAATGATGGCCGGAAAAGATTAAATAGTTTGTTTTGTTTTATTGCATTTTCAGTTTAATTAACTGACCTAATATGAATTTATCCAAGTTAAAGTCTGGATTAAATTAGCAAAGTCTATTTTCCAAGCAGTGCTGAAAGAAGAGATCGCTTCTTTCTCACCATTATCTTTTACTTTAGTTGGTAGTCGACATTTCTAGCAAACCAGGGCCCCATGCCTGCTAAGCAAGTGCTCTACCACTGAACTACATCCCCCAAATGCTTTTTCTTCCTTTTTCATTTTCTATGTTTTGTGTGTGTGTGTGTGTGTGTGTGTGTGTGTGTGTGTGGTACTAGAGATTGAACTCAGGGGCATTCTACCTCTAAGCTACACATCCAGCCCTACTTTTCTTTTTATTTATTTATTTATTTATTTGTTTGTTTGTTTGTTTGTCTTGCGGTACTGGGGATTGAACCCAGGGGCGTTCTACCTCCACGCTACACCCCCGGCCCTATTTTTTATACTTTATTTTGAAACCAGGTCTCATGAAGTTGCGGAGGGCCTAAGTCACTGAGGCTGGCCGCGAACCCAGATCCTCCAGTCTCAGCCTCCCAAGTACTGGGATTACAAGCGTGTGCCACCATGCCTGGCTTCTTTTTATTTTGAAACAGGTCTTCCTAAGTTGCTACAAGGCTGGCCTCAAACTTGGGATCCTCCTGTTCAGCCTCCCAAGCACTGGGAATATAGCCGTGCCCCACCACGCCCTGGTTTTTCTTTGTAAGCTGGTCATATATTCTTGCCTTCAGTTTTCGAGGAAGACCACTTGCAGCTCTATCTAGCTGAATGCTAATTATGTGAAAGAGAAGTATTTGTCTATAGTCTCGCTTTGCCTTCCCTAGAACAGCAAATGAATTATTATGGGCAGCTATAGGAATTCCTCCATTATGTTTTGATCAGAACTATAAAACAAATTGCTTGCCAAGTTCAGAAAAGTGATTCCTTTGTGAATTGAAAATTAAAACCTGCATTCTTTATTTTAATCAGAAAGGTTCAATATAAATAGTACAGAGTATTTAAAGTTTTGGCATGATCCAGGTTTATGGCACATGCCTGTAATCCGAGTACTTGGGTGTTGAGACAGGAGGATTGCAGATATGAGGCCAGAGTGCAGTAACATAGCAAGACCCTGTTTCAAAATAAAAAGCTAAGAGTGGTGACACATGCATGTAATTCCAATGCTTGGGAGGCTGAGACAGGAAGATCGCAAGTTCAAGGCCAGCCTCAGCAACTTAGCGAGGCCCTCAGCCACTTAGTGAGACCCTGTTTCAGAATAAAAAATAAAAAGGGCTGGGGGTATAGCTCAAAGGTAGAACAACCCTGGATTCAATCCCACATCCAAACAAAAAAATTAAATAAAGTAAAAAATAAAATAGGGCTGGGGATGTAGCTCAGAGGTAGAAGGCCCCTGGGTTCAATTCTTAGTAACCCCCCCACAAACACAAAGTTCCTGGTGTAAATGTATACATGCAAAGAATACACTGCTAGTCACCCAGTTTATTTTCAAATATTGACATCACAAGGATAGTCCCAAGTATTTTTCCAGCTATTCTAACATGTGTGGGACATTTAGAGTTATTGGCAGGACAGTTAACCACCCCTGCTTTTCAAAGAACTAAATGTTATAATTTAGTTAAGTACATAAATAACTGCCTGATTTCAGTTATTACCAAGAAACTAAAACCCACAATTTTAGTTTCTCTCTAAGATGACCTGCTTAGAAGCAGGCACAGGAACCGCTTATTATTAATCCTAACTATTCTTCTTATTAATTTTAGAACTTCAAGTCTGCAAAAATCCAGCAGCCTAGGCAATCTGAAGAAAGAGACGTCAGATGGGGTGAGTTTTGTGTTTTTTCATCGTGTTACCCTGAGAAGAAAATATTTAGGAATCTTCATTTTTTCCCATTTTGCAAGAAAACTCTTGAGAAGAGCTCGGGGTTTCTTTAATGGAAAATCATTAGCTCCCATGATACACTTAATGAAAAATATGAAGTATGAGCATAAAAAATTGAAAGTAGCACATCAAACCCAAATGGAGCCTTGCATGGTGGCACACGCCTGTAATCCCAGTCCTCGGGAGGCTGAGACAGAAGGATCCCAGGTTCGAGGACAGCCTCAGCATAACAAGACTCCAACAACCTAACAAGCCCCTATTTGAAAACAAAAAACAAAATTGAGCCAGGGGTGTAGCTCAGGGAGAATGCCCCTGGGTTCAATCCCCAGTACCACAAAAACAAAACAAAACAAAAACCCATATGGAGACTTTAATAGAACATTGTAGAAAATAAAGGAAACTAAGATTTTATAGCTTAGAAGTGATGTAAACTTTTTTATTTATGGAAGTGCATGCAACAAATTCTGAATAGATAGAGGATTCCACTAACAACCTTAAATATAACTGTTGTTTTGAACAGGAAAAGGAGTCTATTCAGAAGCCTTCAGAGGTAATTTTTTATACTTTTATTAATGCATTATAATTATATACAGAGTATGATTCAAAGTGATATAAACACACATGCACACAGAACTTGCTTTTCTCTCATATGTGGAAACTCTAGAGAAAATAGGAATCAAAAGGGACTTTACTTCAGGTAAATGAGAGAAACCAGTAGAAGAGTGGAAGGGGGTTGAAGGAGGGAGGAGGGGAGGCGAAAAAAGAGGATCGGGGAAGGAAAAAGTTCAAATAATGCTATGTCCTTCTATGATGGTATCACTACCGATCTCAGAGGTAATTTTTATATCCAAATGAAAATATGAAACGGTTTTCAACTTCAATTATATGTACATTGTTTAAATGTCTCCAGTAGATCAAAACTCTGAGAACCACAAAAACACAAAGGTCCGATTCTATATGATTCTGTCTCTATGAAATATCCCGAATAGATAAGTGCATAGAGACAGAATGAGGATTCGTGTTTCCAGTGGGGAGAGGAGGGAAGAACTGGGGAGAAGCTGTAGGATGGGAGGGGTTTGCTTTAGAATGATGAAGTGTTTTTGGAACTAGATACGGGTAGTGGTTGAACAACATCGCAAATGTACAAAATGCCAATGAATTGTTCACTTTAAAATAGTCAATTAGCCGGGCGTGGTGGCACATGCTTGTAATCCCAGTACTTGGGAGGCTGAGACAGGAGGATCTGGGTTTGCACCAGCCTCAGCTACTTAGTGAGGCCCTCTGCAACTTAGTGAGACCCTGTTTCAAAATAAAGAATAGAAAATAGGGCTGGGGGTGTAGCTTGGAGGTAGAATGACCCTGGGTTCCATCCCCAGTACCGCAAAAAAAAAAAAAAAGTCAATTAAAGCTGGGCATGTTGGCACATGCCTATAATCCCAGTGCTTGGGAGGCTGAGACAGGAGGATTACAGGTTCCAGGCTAGCCTCAGCCACTTAGTGAGGCCTCTGCAACTTAGTGAGGCCCTGTTTCAAAATAAAGAATAAAAAATAGGGCTCAGAGTGTAGCTTGGAGGTAGAATGCCCCTGGGTTCAATCCCCAGCTCTGCAAAAAAACAAAAAGTCAAAGCTGGGCATGGTGGCACACGCCTATAATCCCAGTACTTGGGAGACTAAGACAGGAGGATTACAAATTCCAGGCCAGCCTGGGCCACTTAGCAAGATCCTGTCTCAAAATAAAAAATAAACTAAAAGGGCTGGGAGTGTAGCTCAATGGTAGGTTACCCCTGGGTTCAATCCCTAGAACTCTATTCTAGTTCTATATCATAATTGCTAGAAAAGTTAGAAATCTGCTATTCTGGTTATGTAATATCTTCGCTCCATGTCTTGAGGAATGACACAAATAAAATTAAATTTGATAATTTCGGTCTATCTTAAATATTTAAAGCTCTAAACACATCAATTACAGATTAGTAATGGACATGTTTGTCTTGTTGCTCTTGTTTTGTAAGTAGCTCTTATATGGCATATGATGTCTGTAGTCAATGTATTACTTCAGTTATTTTTCTAAACGAACTCGTGTGTGTAATGGGATCTCTTGTCTGGTGTTGAGCCTGGCGTGTCCTCATGATCACGCACGCTCAGGGTCTCTTTCGCCATTATCGCCCCTCTCTCAGGCTAAAGCGCCCGTAGAAAGCAGCACGTTTGGGAGCCTCCCTCCCAGGCCTCCAGGACATCATGATGCCTCCGTGGACGACAACCCCTTTGGCACTCGAAAAGCCAGATCTTCCTTTGGCCGGGGCTTTTTTA
Organism: Glis glis; assembly: GCA_004027185.1. Taxonomy (NCBI): domain Eukaryota; kingdom Metazoa; phylum Chordata; class Mammalia; order Rodentia; family Gliridae; genus Glis; species Glis glis. The sequence goes on from PVJS01007937.1 coordinate 32,496, forward strand.
AAATCAAAAGTAACAAGAGGACAGCAAGTGCACCAAACTTGGGTACGTGTGGCCAAGGTGCCTGTGCCCCGATCTTTCAAAAAGAGGGAAAGATCCATCTCCTCCCTTCCCTTCATCATCTCTTGATACACAAAGGTGAATGACTGGGGGGAAAGTTAGCAAAAAAACACGCTCTGTGGATTTCATTTAGCAGCGCGAAGATATATCATGTCTCACCAAGCTCTCCGTCCTGTGGCATAAATAGCGAAAGACCTAAAATCCTGATTCTCTGTAACTTCATGTGTTTTGATGGTGGATCAGTTAAGCCCTGTGCAGAGCCCTGGCGGAGTCAGCGTGTGAGCTAGAAGGCAGCGCCTGCCTTTCCTCCGCTGTGTTTTGTGGGGGGGTCTCATCTGTGTTTCATTTGTCACCCCCTGTGTTCTCTCCACTGGGCTGCGTGTGATTGTGTGCGTTGTTGGGATATCTGAAGATCGTAAACGAAGTGCCAGCGCACCCACCTTAGGTATCGTACCCCTGCATGCCAGCCCTCGCCAGCCCTGCGCTCCAAGCCCGTCCCATGCCCTTCCTCGGCCTCTGTAGCTCTAGAAAGCAAGCTGGCAGCAGTCAGAAAACGGAGTTCTCTCTTCCGCAGCGTTCCTTCCATCTTCTGCTAAAAAGTACACCGTAGAACCTTTGCTTACAAGCCTACACTCTGTTTTAACCAACGCTACTGACAGCTTATGAGTAGCTCTGGGAGGCCCTAGGAGCGGCTGGCAGCCTGCAGAGGGCAGGGCAGGAATGGCCTGGCATCCTAGGTCCCTTGGTACACATGTCACACGCTAACCTCTGAGTCCCTGCAGGTCTTCTCCATGTGTACGTTTTCCCCAGCCTCCAAAAAGAAATGTGTTTAAACAGAGAGGGAGGTTTGTAGACGCTGAAGATGATGGTTTTCGACTTAACTTCTCTTAGGGGAACATTCTTCTGACATTTCATTGCTTTGAAGATGGAGATAGTGTTTAGTGACAGCACAGGGAACCTCACATGTTATCTGAGCAGTCGCCCTAACGTGATTCTAGGAGAGAAGAAGTTCAGTTTTTGTCTTTGTAGGGCAGCGTACAGTAGGGGTAAAAAGCCTTCAGAAGAAAAAGGGAATTCTTTTGAAATGAGGGTGAGCTAGGCAATATTTTCAGGGCACCCACGCCCATCTTGGCTGTAGAGCACGAATGCATAGATTCCTTTGGGGCTTGCCAGGAGGTGCTGTCACCTTGTATAGATGTCCACGTGTCTATTCACACAGAGCAGCAAAAGCGACGTGCTCTCTATGTAGACTTCAATGTCTAGAATGAGCACGGGACGCATGAAATACGCTGATCCACCCAGGCGACTCTTTCCATGTAGTCAAGTGCAGCTTCCGTAGAAGAACCAGATTCTTGATGCTTAGAGACCAGCGCTGCTCACTATATAACCTGGCATCGCAGCCTGCTTCGTGGAAGTCGCCTTCTGCAGTTTGTATATCTTGCTGAAACACGCTTCCTGTGCTTTTGTGAGACTGTTTTTCTTTATGAAGTGTAAATTCTCACATTGAGGAAACTGTAGCCCTTGTGTTTGCTCGTTTATAATTGGCCACTAAGAGACAACTAAAAGAACTAAAATAGTTCATACTTGGAGATCTGGAAGTAACAAACTCCTTTAAGGCGAAACAAACAAGTACTCATTTTATATCAAAAAGAAAACTTAAGCATATCCAGTCCATTGTTCTATCAATGCCTAGGATAGATTATGTTGAGATAAAATTCTTTTTTTTTTCTTTTCTTTTTCTTTTTGGTGGCACTGGGGTTAAACCCAGGGGCATTCTACCACTATACCCCCAGTCCTTTTTTAATTATTATTTTTTAAAATTTTGGCCGGGCGTGGTGGCGCACGCTTGTAATCCCAGTACTTGGAATGTGGAGACCGGATGATCCGGGTTTGCGGCCAGCCTCAGCTACTTATTGAGGCCCTCCGCAACTTCGTGAGACCCAGTTTCAAAATAAAGTATAAAAAATAGGGTTGGGGGCGTAGCTCAGAGGTAAAACACCCCTGGGTTCAATCCCCGGTGCCGCAAAAAAAAAAATTTTTTTTGAGACGAGGTCTTGCTAAGTTACTGTGCACTAGCCTCGAACCTGTGCTGCTCCTGTCTCATCCTCACAAGTACTGGGATTAAAGGCATGTGCCACCATGCCAGGAGGTTGGGATAAAGTTTTTAAATAAAGAATGGCACCATGCACACCTTGAGAGGCTATAACAGGAGGATGGCAGGTTCAAGGCCAGCCCCAGCAACTCAGTGAGACCCTATTTAAAAAAAAAAATATATATATATATATATATATATGACTGGGGGTATTGCTCAGAGGTACTGGATTCAATCCCCAGTACCACAAAAACAGACAAAAATAAATAAATAATGTGAGAGGTCGCCAGCAGTGTCAGGTATTGCCAAGAGATTGAGAATAACTTCATTACAAGTTCAAATCACTGGAGGAAAGAATATGACAGTCCTGTCGCACACTTTTAATCTCAAAGGGGTTGTGATTTTGAGTTAATTAACTTTATTTTTTAATTTTATTTTTATTTTTATTTTTTTGTGATACTACAGATGGAACCCAGAGGCCTTCTATCTCTGGGCTACACCCCCAGCCCTATTTTATTTTGGATTTGGAAACAGGGTTTCACTAAGTTGCTGAGAGCCTCACTAAGTAGCTGAGGCTGGCTTCGAACCAGCGATCCTCCTGACTTAGCCTCCCAAGTACTGGGATTACAAGTGTGTGCCACCACACCCGGCTTAATTAACTATATACATGAGAGTAAACTAGAGTAGAACATACATCGGTGTTCCATTTTTCATATTTACAGAGCCAGGTCCCTGAATTAGAGACCGACAGAAGAAGAATCCTTAACACTTGCTAAAACCAAGAAGGTTAATATCTAATCATGTTCTCTCCATATGTTAAAACTCATCACGTCTTCACTTTGTTCTGGGAACAGCTGACACAGAAAAGGAGACAGCACAGCTGGATCTGGCCGGTGCGCCTTCTCGGCCCAAAGACTCGCAGGGCAACAGTCCCTTCCAGATCTCTCCACCATCTCCAGATTCCAAAAAGAAATCCAGAGGTATCATGAGACTCTTCGGAAGGTAAGTAAGAGGAAACAAGTACGGTGAGACTTGTCTTACATCTTGCTCAGATGTAGGGGTAAATGGAAAATTATCTGCAATTGGAGAAAAATTGTAAGGCTTTTATGCTTCTCATGGATGGGAGATTGGGATTTGGGATTCATTGACTCATTAGGCTTCAGTTAACATTTAAATTCAAATATCTAAGCTGGGTGTGGTGGCACACGCTTGTAATCCCAGTACTTGGGAAGCTGAGACAGGAGGACTGCAGGTTTGCCGCCAGCCTCAGCTACTTAGTGAGGCCTTCTGCAACTTAGTGAGACCCTGTTTCCAAATAGAAAATAAAATAGATCTCGGAGTGTAGCTCAGAGGTAGAAGGCCCTTGGGTTCAATCCTCAGTACCACACACACAAAAAAATATCGATAGCTGGGTGTGGTGGAGCATGCCTATAAGCCCAGTACTTGGAAGGCTGAGACAATAGGATTGCAGTTTTGAGGCTGGCCTCAGCAATTTAGTGAGGCCCTCTGCAACTTAGTGAGACCTTGTTTCAAAATAAAAAATAGCCAGGTGTGGTGGCAAATGCTTGTAATCCCAGTACTTGGGAGGCTGAGACAGGAGGATCGTAGGTTTGCGGCCAGTCTCAGCAATTTAGTGAGGCCCTCCACAACTTAGTGAGAGCCTGTTTCAAATAAAAGAATAAAATAGGGCTTTGGGTGTAGCTCAGAGGTAGAATGCCCTGGGTTCCGTCCCTAGTACCACAAAAAATAAAAATTAAAAATAAAATATAACTGAAAGTGTATCTCACAGGTAAAATACCTGGTTCAGTCGCCCAGTACCACTTGATAGATAGATAAGTAAATTCAAATATCTATGTTACTGAACTACAAGGGGAGTAGCTCAGATCTATGCACCAGTTAAACATGTTCTGATTGACTTTAAAGTCTAAGACTAGCTAGATGTGGTGGCTAACACCTGTATCGCAGTACTTGGGAGGCTGAGACAGGAGGAGAGCAGGTTCGAAGTCAGCCTCAGCACCTTAGCAAGGCCATCAGTAATTTAGTGAGACCCTGTTTCAGAATAAAAAATAAAATCGGGCTTGGGGGTGCAGCTCAGAGGATGAATGCCCCTGGGTTCAATCCCAAGGATGGAAGGAAGGAGGGAAAGAAGGAAGAAGGGAAAGAAGGAAGGAAGGAAGGAAGGAAGGAAGGAAGGAAGGAAGGCAGGCAGGCAGGCAGGCACACCATACCATCCCAGGTGAACACCCAGCTTCCCAGCTTGCCTCATTCTTTTCGTCTCATCAAGAGTGTGCGCTCTCTCTCTCTCCCACTCTCGGTTCAGCACAGGCCAAATTGGTAGGTGCTTTGGGGGGGGGGCAATTGGCAATTGGCAATGCATATCAAAAGCCTTATAAATGAGCCAGGTGTGGTGGCGCACACCTGTAATCCCAGTACTTGCGAGGTTGAGACAGGAGGATCTCAGGTTCGAGACCAGCCTCAGCAACTTAGTGAGACCCTGTTTCAAAACAAAAAAGTAAAAATAGGGGTGGGGGTGTCGCTCGGAGGTAGAAGGCCCCTCCTCAGGTCTGGTACATGGCCGCATGTGTTGCGTCTTCTTCAGGCTTAGAAGAAGTCAGTCAACGACATTCAACCCAGATGACATGTCTGAGCCCGAATTCAAAAGAGGAGGGACGAGGGCGACTGCAGGCCCCCGACTGGGTTGGTCTCGAGACCTGGGGCACACTAACAGGTAAGAACAGCCAAATGAATGGCCTTTCGCATCTCTACCCAGGCAGCCCGGCCTCGGGAACAGCTGCAGTGTACTGCCGTGGGTTCAATAATCCAAGTCCTGCCTAGCCGCTGTGCGTAGGGGAAGGTGTGTGCTCATCATCTTAGGAAGGCGCAGTTCGTCAGTGGTCAGTGAGAGCTGTACCAAAGGTCAGGGCCGTGCCAGCTAGGTGAGGAGCCAGGGCTGAAGTGTCAGCAACATCTGGACTAGAGTGGCTCTTGGACTTAAGATTTACAGACAGTAGTTGTATTAAACATACTTTAAAGCATAGTCTTGAAAGATGGCATAGCGTAGTGGTTAAGAGAAGGTTCTAAGCTGGGCGTGGTGGTGCATGCCTATAAACTTAGTACTTGGGAGGCTGAGATAGGAGGATTGTAGGTTTGAGGCCAGCATCAGCAACTTAGTGAGACCCTCTGCGGCTTAGTGAGACCCTGTTTCAAATTAAAAAAATAAAATAGGGCTGCGGGTGTAGCTCAGAGACAGAATGCCTCTGGGTTCAATCCCCAGTACCACACACACACACAAAGAGTAGGTTCTACCCAGTACTTGGAAGACTGAGGCAGGAGGATTGCAGGTTCAAGGCTAGCCTCGGCAACTATGCAAGTCCCTGTTTCAAAATACAATTAGAAAAAGGCTGGTGGTGTAGCTCAGAGATAGAATGTTCCTGGGTTCAATCCACAGTCCTCCCCCCCAAAAAAGAGTAGGTTCTAGGACTGAGATATAGCTCAGTGGTAGAACACTTGCCTAGTATGCATGAAGCCCTAGGTTTGACCTCTAGCACCAAAAAGAAAGTGAGATAGAAGGTTCTAGAATCATACTGCTTGGAGAGGGTTTCATGCTTTATCACTTTCCACCAGCCCGGTTACCTTGAGCAATGGCTTCCATCCTCTATACCTCAATTTTCTTATCCTAATAATAATAATAATAATAATAATAATAATTAGGACTAACCCCAAAAGGTGACTTAAGATTAAACAAGTTAATATGTGTTAAGTGTCTGGCAAATAATAACTGCTCAATAAACATTAGAGATTAGTGGAATCTTTGAAAGCATTTAGGCAAATTCTATCCAAATTCTTAGACTTATCAAAACAATTTAATGTTTTATCTCTTCAGACTCTCAGAACTTCCTATGCCCTTATCAAAGTGTACAGCTGGTTTGGAGCTGCACACTTGGATAAGGGCTGTGTGAGCCTTCAGATCATAGAAGGGTGGGGTTGGAGAACACAGAGTGCCAGGCGTTGAATCTTTTCCAAGTATAACGGGCTACGAACCTTTTAAACACAGTCCCTCCCGCCCAGGCGGTCGCTGCACCCGGTTTCACCAAGGAGGAAGCTCTCTTCGCCCTTCTTCAAATAGCAAATCGTCTCATATGCCAAATGCTCTCTTTGAACACAGTAAAGGACTTCCTTGCACTATTACAAAAAAATTAAAAGGCATGTTCATCTTCACATTTTTTTCCAAACAGGAATGCTATTTGTGTGTCTAAGTAAAAGAAAACAGAAATTTTGTTTTGATTACTCTGTCCTGTCCTCAGCGGGAGCACATTGTCCTCTTCTCGTTGTTGACCATCTGGAGAGAAGCTATCATTCTGCCAGAGCGAATTCCAGTTAGACTTGAGTTTCTTTCCATCCTGCCGGGCATTTTCTGTTTGGGAATCCAATATTTAAACAACATTGGTTGAAACCAGTACAGTGACTTTTATTGGTTCAATTCACTGTTAGTATAGAATATGTTCCTGCTAAATCACACTGAAGCTTTTGCAGTTTCATTTGAAATGAAGGCAGAAGTCTTAGAAGGTAGCTTTCAACTCCAGTACCACCTGCTCCTTCAAATATACCTTAAAGCCGGACATGTTGGTGCAAGTGTGTGATACCAATCCTTGGGGGACTGAGACAAAAGGATCGCAGGTTCGACACCAGCCTCAGCAATTTAGGGAGACTCTCAGTGACCCTGTTTCAAACATGAAGAATAAAAAATAAAGAGCTGGGGATGTAACTTGGAGTTGGAATGCCCCCGGGTTCAATCCGCAGTAACACAAATGTACATTAAAAATTAAGCCTTTCATGGTCAAATATGTATCACCAGGGGAATTCCTGGTGGTGTGGGTGTTCAAAACTGATGCTAAGCCTCAAGACGGGCTTTGAATTGTTTCCCATGCACTATTCATTTTCCTGCAGTGACTTGGACATGCCATTTGCCAAGTGGACCAAGGAGCAAGTTTGCAGTTGGCTTGCGGAACAGGGTTTGGGGTCCTACCTGAGTTCCGGCAAGCACTGGATTGCATCTGGCCAAACCCTTTTACAGGCTTCTCAACAAGATCTAGAGAAGGTGACTGCTTCTCTATCGTTTACAAAATCCTGGGAGAAAGAGAATGTGACTATGGAGTTGTCTTATATTCCAGAAAGGGGCATGGGTGGGGCATTGACAAAGTTTGGGTTTTCAGCTGCTTCATACATAATTCATCTCGTGGACTTAAGAGGAAGGGCCTAGTCCTGATGATTCTTTCTGAAACACTTAAGCCAGTGGGCATTTTAATGAAAATAATTATGTCGCCATCACCTTAAGCTCATGTCTCAAAATCATTTTGTGGCTTTATCTTTGACTTATCTTTTCAATGTAATATATTCACTTCAACTCTAGTTTGCAAAAGGGGGGGAAGCTCCCTACATTTTATGTCCCAGTTATTTAACATTTTGCACAATGTTAAGAGTAAAACCCTTATTATGCATGCTACTCTTTCGATCTTAGCAAGAAAACGCGTCACTGGGGAATGTGTAGCACACCACTAAATGAACTGTGGCGTTCTTGGCTGTCCAGGGGCCTCTTACTCAGCAACGTTTTACTAGCTCACTAGCTTGAATCAGTATTTCTAATTTAATATAGAGTTTCGTCTTTAACGTTTGCTTCACTTTGGAGGGATTTGCATCCTTTGCCAGAGGTATCCAGCCCACATAGATGGAATTGTCAGCTCAATTATTGTTTCTTGTCTCAGGAACTTGGAATCAAGCATTCACTCCATCGAAAGAAGCTCCAGCTGGCACTGCAAGCCCTGGGCTCCGAGGAAGAAGCCAACCATGGGAAGCTGGATTTCAACTGGGTCACGAGTGAGCGGTTTTTATTCTTAAAAAAAATCTATATATCATCTATATCTGTATATGACTGTCATTTTTGTTTGTTTGTTTGTTTGGTGGTGGTGGTGGTACTGAGTATTGAACCAGCGGCATTATACCTCCGAGCTGTACCCCCAGTCCTATTTTTTTTTTTCTTTGCGGTACTGGGGATTGAACCCGGGGCATTCTACCTCTGAGCTACACCCCCAGCCCTATTTTTTATTCTTTATTTTGAAACAGGGTCTCACTAAATTGCGGAGGGCCTCACTTAGTAGCTGAGGCTGGCCGTGAACCTGCGATCCTCCTGTCTCAGCCTCCCAAGTAGTGGGATTACAGGCGTGCACCACCACGCCTGGCTTATTTTTTATTTTTAACTTTGAAGCAGGGTCTCACCAAGTTGCTGAGACTGGCCTGCAACCCGTCTATCCTCCTGTCTCAGCCTCCCAAGTACTGGGATTACAGGCGTGCACCACCCCGTCCTGCTGCTTTTTCTTTTGTGTGTGTGGTACTGGAGATTGAACCCAGGGGCATTCTACCTGCGAGCTGCATCCCCAGCCCTATTTTATTTTTTAATTTGAAACAGGGTCTCACTACGTCGTCGAGCGTCTCGTTAAGCTCTTGAGGCTGACATTGAACCTACATCCTACCTGTCTCAGCCTCCCAAGAACTAGGATTATAGGAGTGTGCCGCCACGCCTGGCTTGCTTTCTCTTTTTAATTCCCCAAACAGGTGTTTTGTGGCACTGTAACGACTCGTTTCTCTCCTTCAGGATGGCTGGATGATATCGGCCTCCCCCAGTACAAGACCCAGTTTGACGAAGGACGAGTAGATGGTCGAATGCTACACTATATGACTGTGGTAAGTGATTTTCTGTGGGAGGGTTTGAGGAGGGAAATTTCTCTGCAAAACATGGAAATAGAGTAATCAAAACACAACGCGTTTACATGGTTCCGCCAGAGCTTGAGGAGTGGGGGGGGGGGTCTTGCCAGTGAAGTTAAAGTTGTAGGATTTGGTGATTGCAACAGCTTTGGGATAATCTGAAACCCCAACTTAAGCTAAGCAAAACTTACTTTAAACTAAGCTATCCAGAAGGTTGATTCTATATATATCCAACCAGGTAAGCATCAAAGTGTACACTTTGGATGGGTAAGTTTTATGGCATATGAATTATAGTTCACAAAGATATTTTTTAACTGGAAGGTGGTGCTCTGAAGTCCTGGCAGTTTCTGAGTTATGCATTCCCCTATGCAGTGACTGATAAGAAGAGGCTTCCCTTTTGACCCGGCAGCCACAGGCCCTCGTCCGCTCCCTCCCCTCCTTGGACATCTGTTGCCTCAAACACTTCTTGCTTCACTCAGCCCAGTTCTGCCAGGGCAGGAGTTCCTGGGGTTATGGAGAAGAGGGGAGGGCTGGACTTTCACTCTGGTCCTTCATCACTGTACGTTTCCAGCCTTCCAGCCAACGAGTAGACAGACTGTTCCCTACTTTAAAACAAGGGGAGAAGCCAGGCATGGTGGCACAGGCCGGTAATCCCAGTTCTTGGGAGGCTGAGACAGCAGGATCACAGGTTCGAGGACAGCCTCAGCAATTTAGCATGACTTTCAGCAACCTAGTGAGACCCTGTTTCAATATAAAATACACCTGGGGCTGTAGCTCGGAGGTAGAATGTCCCTGGGTTCAATCCCCAGTCTCTGTCTCTGTCTCTGTCTCTCTGTCTCTCTCTCTCTGTGTCTGTCTCTCTCCCTCTCTCTCTCTCTCTCTCTCTCTCACACACACACACACACACACACACACACACACACAGACACACAGCACATGGGGGTGGATGTGTAGCTCAGTGGTAGGCCCTGGGTTCAAAACAAAATAAAAAATCCATTGTCTTTTGTAATGACCCCGCGAGTGCTTTTCTGAGCTCTGTTTTTCAGAGCTCTGGGATTCCATTTTTCTACTTGAACATCTGGAAGAGGGAAGAACAGCTGGCTGTCCACTTCTTTGGGAACTGCATTAATTTGGGGTCCAGGGGAGGATTTTGTTCAAAACAGGAAAAGGGGTTCTGACAAGCTCCTGGGGCTCTTGTTTTTAGTGGCTCTTGCACATCTACCGGTGCTCTGAGATCGCCCTAGGCAGCTCCTCCTGCTGTCGGGCCGCGCAGTGAGCATCTCCCTGTGTTCTTTTCTGCAGGATGATCTGCTGTCTTTGAAGGTTGTGAGTGTGCTGCACCACCTCAGCATCAAAAGGGCCATCCAGGTCCTGCGGATCAACAACTTCGAACCAAACTGCCTCCGGAGGCGGCCGTCGGACGAGGTAGCATGGCAGGGGAGGCTCCCAAGCGTGTGCTTGTCATGCATGTGACTGTGCGTGCCAAACAGAGCTCCGCTTCTTGGAGCCTGCGGGAACAGCCAGTCCCCGGGGTCCTTGAGACCAGCCTCCCTTGCTCTTGGGCGCTGTTTTCTGGTACCCCTTCTGCCCTCCACGATGGTCCACTGTGTAACTCAAGCCAAGTGCTGGTTTTCATTTATGCTTCTTCCTTTTCATGGGTATACTTTTCCTGCCTCCTTAATCTCCAGAGTTAAATATCAGTATAGAGACTTCCTTTCCTTTTTCTTCTTAGTGTGTAAGAAAGTTTGAAAGCCTGTCATACAAACTCTTTAAAAGAGAATTCAGCTGGTGTGATGCCTCACACCTGTAATCCCAGCACTCAGATGTCTGAAACAGGAGGATCACAGGTTTCAGGCCGGCACACAATAACAGTGAGACTCTGTCTCACAATAAAAAATAGGGCCGGGCGTGGCGTGGTACGCTTGTAATCCCAGTACTTGGGAGGCTGAGACCGGAGGATTCAGGTTTGCGGCCAGCCTCAGCTACTTAGTGAGGCCCTCCGCAACTTAGTGAGACCCTGTTTCAAAATAAAGAATAAAAAAAATAGGGCTGGGGGTGTAGGCTGGAGGTAAAATGCCCCTGGGTTTCAATCCCCAGTAACACACAAATAAAAAAGAAAGGGGGAGAATTCCACCTAGCAAACCCTTTCCCCTCCTTTGCACATTCAGCAGAGGTTGCATCGTGGTGCGTTTAGATCGCACGCGCAGGTCCAATACTGAGGGCCTGTCGTCCACTGAGGCTCGGCGTGGTTGTTTCTTCACAGAATAGCGTCACCCCATCTGAGGTTCAGCAGTGGACCAATCATCGCGTGATGGAGTGGCTGCGCTCCGTGGACTTGGCAGAATACGCCCCCAATCTGAGAGGCAGTGGCGTCCATGGTGGGCTCATGGTAAAGCTCGGTTTCAATTTAAAATTGACTTCTCGTTTTGTTTCCTTTACTCTAATAAATGGGATGTGATATTACAGGTTGAGCATCCCTAATCCAAAATCTTGATTCCTCCAAAATCTGGAAAATTTTTTTGAGTTTCTATACCACAAATGGAAAATTCCGCACCTGACCTCATGCTATGGGTCGCAGTCAAAATGCAGGTGTGTTGCCTGGCGTGGTATTGTGGCACGCCTATAATCCCAGTACTTGGGAGGCTGAGACAGGAGGATTGTAGATTTACGGCCAGCCTCAGCACTAAGCGAGACCCTGTCTCAAAAGAAAAAATAAAAAAGGCTGGGGGTGTAGCTCAGAGGTAGAATGCCCATGGGTTCAATTCCCAGTACAAAAAAAAAAAAAAATCAGGTGTGCTAAAAACATTATATAAAATTAACATAAGGTTATGTATATAAGGTGATATGAAACATAAATGAATTTTGTGTTTAGACTTGGATTCCATCCCCAAGATACCTCATTATATATATGCAAATATTTCCAAATCTGAAAAAATCCAAAACACTTCTGGTCCCAAACAATTTGCATAAGGGATACTCAACCTGTATCAGTCTGCTCGTCATAATCCTCTTTTATTGCCCTCTTTCATGTTGAATAACCCCAGCCACTATTTCTCATAGGATCATGATTTAAAACCCTTGCAAAGATACAGGTAGTACTTGTGTACTTTGATGTTGCACAAGGCGCTAGCTTCCAGAGACAGCATTCCAGAGAGGGAAAGGCAGGCCCGAACCCTGGAGTACAGGACCAGGCAAAATAAAGAAAAGACATGTAAATTACAGATCAAAGCTCTTATCTGATCTGCCTCCTGGGCTGTTGGAGATAGCCCAAAAGAAAGAGCTTTACAAATTGTGAAGTACAGTGCAAACGAGTATGAACTATAGTACCTTTTAACAATCTAATTTTTCTTATAGGTTCTCGAACCTCGTTTTAATGTAGAAACAATGGCTCAGTTATTGAACATCCCACCAAATAAGACCTTGTTGCGAAGACATTTGGCCACTCATTTCAATCTTCTGATCGGTGCTGAGGCCCAACACCAGAAGCGAGATGCCATGGAGCTACCCGATTATGTCCTTCTGACGGCTACTGCCAAAGTGAAGGTCAGTTCAGGCTTCTACCACTTAGTAATTGCCTGAAGCAAAGGCTTGGTTTTACTATTACTTGGTTATTCTATTTTCTGGGATTTACTCACTTTCGTGGATGGGTTGATGGTATATGTACATATATATGTGTACATGTACATACATCTTTAAGAGTAACTTAAATCCGGGTGTGGTGGCACACACCTGTAATCCCAGTACTTGGGAGGCTGAGACAGCAGGATCGCAGGTTCAAGACCAGCCTCAGCAACTTAGCAAGACCCTGTTTCAAAATAAGAAAGAAAAAGGGCTGGGGGTGTAGCTCAGAGGTAGAATGCCCCTGAGTTCAATCCCCAGTACCACATACACAAAAAAGAGTAATTTAGATAATGCATTCGTAAAGGTTTCTGTCCAAATCATTTATTTTATTAGCATTAACAATAATAAAGAGCCTGATGATGGCTTCTGTAATTGATGTGTTACCACTGCAGAGAGCCTGCGACTTAGGCCCAAATGTCGATGGGAGTTGTTCTGCTTTTCCTGTGGATAATTCAATTGTAAAAGAGCAAGATTTCACCTTTTACAGTCAGCTTATCTAGCGTGTAGTTGACCAGCCTTGCGAGTTAGGAAGAGACACTTAAACAATTCAAGGCAGATCTGCAGAAAATGGATATTTCCTAATCCCACCACATTCAGATTACTTTGTCTTCTTTAAATTATTCCTATATTAACTCTCCCGAATATGTTATCTCAGCCTCCTTGATGTGAGGGTACGGTTTATGGATTTCTCCAGAAACAGGTGCCAAGATTTCTTTGTTTTTTTCCCTCCTCTCTCCTCTCTGCCTTTGGATCCCTTTCCCCTTTAAAAGATGTGCCCAGCCAGGTGTGGTGGCACGTGCCTGTCATCGCAGTACTTGGGAGGCTGAGACAGAGGACTGCAGGTTCAAGGCCAGCCTCAGCAACTTAGCAAGACCCTGTTTCAAAATAGAAAATAAAATAGGGCTACAGATAGAGTTTGGAGGTAGAATGCCCCTGGGTTCAATCCCCTGTACCCCCCCCCCACACACAAAGATGTGCGGGATTTGAAGCCTCCGAGAGAATGTTCTGTCTACATCCTCAGTCACCAGCGTGATCGTCAGGAAGAGGCAGTGACTAAGATGAAGTTTCTCTTCTATGTCACTGAAGTTCTTTCTAGAAAAGAGCGGGGATTCTTTAACCAGTCACCAGTCCTAACAACGAAGCAGAACAGGCATACAAAATAATCACAGCTTCCCCCGCACACGACAAAGAAGGTAGTAAGACCCATTTTCTTCCGCTGATCTTAGATTGAAAACCCTTGCCAAGTTGGATTTAGTCCTAAGAAATCCCATTATTGCATGAAGTCCTGTCTAAATGAAGTAAAGGCTTTTGGCATATTTTCCTTCCACAGTGACTGTCCAGCTAGGTGGTATGAATAAGAAGAGTAAGATTAATCTTAGGAGTCATAACAAGGATCATTTATGATATTTGGATGCATCATTCATAAGTGTAGAATGCCTTAGTTTTAGTTTTGTTATGCAAATTTAATCATCCAGTTGCTCTTCTGTAAGTGAAGGGGGTAATTAAGTTATAACGTTATTGGTCCTCTGTCATAGGAATTTTATTTAATTCCTGGATGTTAGCTGGGCATGGTGGTATACACCTGTTATCCCAGTACTTGGGAGGCTGAGACTGGAGGACAACAGATTTGGGGCCAGGGCTTGGTAACTCAACCAGACCCTGCCTATTTCAAAATAAAAACTAAAAGGGCTGGGGATATAGCTCAGAAGCAGAATACCTCTGGGTTCCATCCCCAGTACTAAAACAAAAAAAACAAAAAAAGAAAGAAAAGAAAAAGAAAAATCCTGGGTGTTTTGTTTGCTTTTCAAGCCAAAGAAACTTACCTTCAGCAATTTTGGGAATCTGAGAAAGAAGAAACAGGACGATGGGGAAGAATATGTGTGTCCAATGGAATTGGGACAGGTGTCAGGAAGTGCCGCCAAGAAGGGATTTAAACCTGGTTTGGATATGCGCCTGTATGATGAGGACGATTTGGACCGGCTAGAGCAGGTAAGTCAATAACGTGCACCCAGCATTCAGATGTTAAATAGAAACTTTGTCTACCATATCTACTAATCAAGGATGTTTTCTTCAAATGCCTAAAAATACAGATAATAAAGTAAGAGGTGCTCCCTACATCCCAGGTAATCTATGCAGGAAGACAAGTCAGGAATGGACAGGTCCTACCACCTCGGCTTTTCAGTTTCAAGCTCCTGGGACTGCATATTGCCTCCTATCAACAATCCTTTGGTGCCACTGTCGAAGTCATCAGGCTAGTCATCAGTGCTAGTACAGTGTTTCTTCTCATTTTCCACTTCCAGTTGCAATAATGAGAAGAGATTACCATCAAAAGTGTTCTGTTAGCCAGGCACACCCCTGTAATCCCAGCACTTGGGAGGCTGAGACAGGAGAATCGCAGGTTCGAGGCCAGCCTCAGCAAGTTAGTGAGACCCTCAGCAATATAGCAAGACAATTTCAAAATAAAAATAACAAGGGCTGGGGGGTGTGCCTCAGAGATAGAATGCCCCTGGTTCAATCCCTGGTACCAAAATTTAAAAAAGCATTCCGTTGTTCCTATCCCATTCACCACCATTTGCATGATTTCTGCTTTTATAATTTTTTCCAACTTTTATTCACTTTGCTGCTCTTTCCTTGAAATTATGAACATGAGTATTTCATGTTATGGTTTGTTCTTTGCAGATGGAAGATTCAGAGGGGACAGTGAGACAGATAGGAGCGTTCTCTGAAGGCATCAACAACCTCACAGTAAGTTCGTAAAATGAATTGAGAATATTAAGCCAGGCACCTATACGAGAATGTTAGGTCTGTAATCCTAGTACTTGGGAGGCTGAGATAGGAGGATCGCACGTTTGAGGCCAGCCTCAGCAGCTAAGCAAGACCATGTTTCCAAATAAAAAAACCGGGCCGGGGGTGTAGCTTGGAGGTAGAATGCCCCTGGGTTCAGTCCCCAGCACCTCAAAATGAACGAACAAACAAAAGAAATTTGTTAATCCTCAGACAGCCCTCCGGGACTGCATGTGTAGTGGAGAGCGTGTGGCTCTGCGCTCAGGACTCACGGTGTGTGTCTGCCTGTGCCTTGTTTTCCAGCACATGTTAAAGGAGGATGACATGTTTAGAGACTTTGCTGCCCGCTCCCCCAGTGCCAGCATCACAGATGAGGACTCGAACGTCTGACGCTGGCGCCGCGTGAGCCCCAGGAGCGCTTCGTCTCTTTCCCACTTCATTTTCCAAATAGAGTGTGTGCAACAAGCATCAGATTATAGATTGCTGATCAGTGGAGATGGAAAGTGGGGACACGTGCCTATTCGGAAGGTGCCACGAGAGCGAGACACTGGTGGAGCAGAGTATAACCGTTTTCCCTCTATTTAATGTACAAATCTGTGATGTATTCTATTTAAGATGAGCATTTTACCATAGCGTTTCCCTTCACGTCCCTGGTGCAGCGAATCTGGGGAGCGGGGACCAGCACGTGAGCGATGTCACGTCACGTTCACTGCAGCCATCTAAGCAGGACATCTTGTGTTCTCAAAGTCAACATGTGAGCTGGGCGTGGTGGCACCACCTGTAATCCCAGTACTTGGGAGGCTGAGACAGGAGGGTCGCAGGTTCAAGGACAGCCTCAGTAAGTACTGAGACTCTCATCAACCTAGCGAGACCCTGTTTCAAAATAAAATTAGAAAATAGGGCTGGGGGTGTAGCTCAGAGGTAGAATGCCCCTGGGTTCAATCCTTAGTAACACCCACACACATGCATGCGTACACACACACACGCACACACATAATCAACATGTGGAATTTTGTTACGCCCACTAAATGCCAGCCACACCCCCTCTTGCCTTTTATTGTCTTATTTTTATATATTTTTCTAAATGTATGTATATATACAGTACATAGAAAACAGAACTTTTATTTTGTGACATAAGGAAGATGATGAAAAGATCACATAAAAACAAAAACTAGAGATCTAAACTTTTACATACCAGCTGGTTCCTAAAGAGTTTAGATTGGTCTTTCTTTCTCTGCAGCTGATTTTAACAATGTTGATCATTTAGGCCGAGTTAACATACATGAAATACCCCTTCTTCCATGATACCACAAAATGGTTGAACAGTTTAAGAAGGATAAAAAAAAGAGTTTCAACCTTAATCTTGGATCCATTTACTTCTATAGGGAAAAACTCAAGGGATATTAATACACTTTTAACTTGAATACATTCAAAAGCATTCATACACACACATCTCAAAATCTGTAGAAATAATTTCTGAAGAAACCAAAACACCTTTGCAGTATTAAATTTCTTATTTTCCTCTTTGCTAAGTAGATCGTTGTATCAAAATACTAATGGTCTGCCTAAACATGTTAATTGTACATTTCTCAGGCTGTCAATGAAAGGGGCTTTATTTTCTTTCAATTATAATTCAAAAATTCTGAGGCTGCAAAAATATATAATGTCTATTATGTTAGGTAAAATATAGTTCATGTTTTTCTGCAATGCAAGGCCCAAATATTCTTCATAAAGAAAATAGAAAGCTACAACAAAAACTGTTACTCCATTTATTTTTTTTTCTGGGGTATTGGAAAAAAAAACTCTTTTCACACAGTGCTACATATGCTCATGATAACCAACTGTACAGAAGACACATTGGGGTGGTGGTGGGCAGTGTGGTTTACGCCAGTGAACTTGGTTCTCAACTCTCTTTGAACGTCAGTGGTGTTATCAGTTATGTTGTCGGCAAGTTGCCAAGCTACTCATCAAGGAATTATCACACTAGATTGCTATTTATTCTTAACCAAAATGATCTGATGCTACATTAGCTACTTCCTGTATTTGAGTTTTATTTTAATGTGAATATATGTCACCATCTGAAAAACTCAATTTGTTATAGAATCTGGTTGAAAATACCAGAAGACTGTTACAAATGCCAAATATTCTTTATTCGGGACAATATAACTGATGCTAAGTGGTAAGGTTAAAATTTTTTAATGATATATTTTATTTACAAAATACTATACATTGTTGGTATTACCATATGAGAGGAAATAAAGCGAATTCATAATTGCCTCATGTTTTTATTGTCATTATTTAATTTTCCTTTGTTCATAATAACAGATAGACTTGGTTTCTGGTATACAAAACAATAACACAAGTCGGGTGTGGTGGCGCTTGACTGTAATCCCAGTACTTGGGAGGCTGAGACAGGAGGATCAATGTCTCAAGGCCAGCGGTGCGCAGAAACATAGCAAGACCCTGTTTCAAAATTAAGAATAAAATAGTGCTGGGAGTGTAACTCAGAGGTAGAATTTCCCTGGGTTCAATCCCCAGGACCACAAAGAAAGAAGGGAGGGAGGGAGGGAGGGAGGGAGGGAGGGAGGAAGGGAGGAAGGGAGGAAGGAAGGAAGGAAGGAAGGAAGGAAGGAAGGAAGGAAATAATAACACAAACTGTTTCCAGTTTGTAAACTTCAGTAAGTGTGTTTGAGTGGGGTTCCTAACATATCCATGGAAATAAATTTGAGGTCTTTGTTTGAGAAACTTGTATGGAAGGAGGGAAAAAAAGGCAACTGAGCTGGAGAATGAGGAAACGTGAGAGAAAGGATATAGGATGGGAGGCTGAGATAGGAGGATCGCAAGTTTGAGGCCAGTCTCAGCAACTTAGCGTTCTGACGCGTTTGCCGGCTGCTTCTCCACAGTCATCTCCCACCTCTCTGCCCTCCCACTCCAGCCTCCTAGGCTCCGTCTGTGTCACACCGGCTGTCCTCCCCTTCTGCGCCCTACCCTCAGCAGGTCCCTGGCCTGGAGCCCTTCCCAGATGGCTGCAGGGACGCTGCTGCCCTCCTGCAGTTCTCTGGCCAGTGGTCCCCTCCTCAGCCAGGGCTTCCCTCACGCAAGATCAAATTACTCCCCCTCACTCTCAGCCCCTTGCTCATGCTTTTTCTTTACAACGCCCTTATTAGTTTTCTAATATCCATTTTTCGGGGTACTGAGGATCACACCCAAGGGTGCTTTACCTCAGAGCTACACCCCCAGCCCTATTTTACTTTGAAACAATCTTGATAAGTTACCACACACTGGCCTCCAACCTGCTATCCTCCTGTCTCAGCCTCCCAAGCACTGGGATTACACGTGTGCACCATCACGCCCAGCTCCAAAGTTCTTAAATGATAAGAATATATGGCTAAGATATGGAATCAACTAAGTGTCCGTCAGCAGATGACTGCAGAAAGAAAATGTGGTGCCTATACACAATCTAATATTCAGCCATGAAAAAGGATGAAATTCTGCCATGTTTGATAACACAAATGAACTTGGAGGACGCTGAGTGAAATAAGCCAGGCACAAAAGGACAGATACCGCATGACCTCACGCGTGTGGAGAATCTAGAAAAGCTGCTATCACGGAAGTACAGAGGAGAGTGGTGGCTTCCGTAGGCTGGGAAGGGTTGGAGAGGACAGGGCAGAGGAGGGATTGATCAGTGAGTACGAAATTACAGCCAGATAGGAGGAATAAGTTCTGCTGTTCTATGACACAGTGGGCCGAGTATAGTTAACACTATTATATTGCATGTTTCAGAAGACTGTTACATGCCTGTAATCCCAACACTTGGGAGGCTGAGACAAGAGGATCGCAGGTTCGATCCTTTTGTCAGCAACTTAGTGAGACTGTTTCAAGATTATATATATATAAATAAATTGGGCTGAGAGCTGGACGTGGTAGCGCACACTTGTAATCCAGTACTTGGGAGGCTGAGACAGGAGGATCACAGGTTCAAGGGCAGCCTCAGCAAGTAGTGAGACTCTCATCAACCTAGTGAGACCCTGTTTCAAAATAAAACTAAAATAGGGCGGGGGATATAGCTTGGCGTTAGAATGCCTCTGGCTTCAAGCCCCAGTACTGCAAACAAAACACACACACACACACACACACACACACACACACATTCACACACAAAAAAAATAATTGGGCTTGGTGGTACATACCTGCAATCCCAGTACTTGGGAGGCTGAGACAGGAGGATTTAAGTTTTGAGGCTAGCCACAGCAACTTAGAGAGACCCTCAGCAACTTAGTGAGACCCTGTTTCAAAACAAAAATATAAAGGTGTAGCCCAGGCAGTTACTCTGGGTTCAATCCCCAGTACAAAAAAAAAAAAAAAGAGGAACACAAAATAAACAGCTAACAGGTTGGGGGGTATGGTGCAGTGGTGAGCACTTGGCCAGTGTGTGCAAGGCCCTGGGTTCCATCCCTGACATAATGATAAATAAACAACCAGCTCAAAAAGCTGAAAGTATTTGTCCCTGAAGAAGGAGAGTGGCGAGAGGGGAAGGGACTAATTTTATTCTGTAGTGAGCCCTGTAGGATTATTTTGACCTTATTAAATTATATGCGTGTATAACTTTGATTTTTTTTCAATGCCACAAAAGATTAATGGTGCACACATCACACTCGGCCAGTTTTGATTTGGTCCCTGCCAGGTGGTGCACTCTATCCAACAGAAAAGGACTTGGCTGGCCCACGCCATAAACTTGCCTGCAAGGTTGAGTTAGATGAACCCAAGACCTGAAGGCCTTGTTCTAAGTCCTGAGAGCGAAGGGCTGGTACCACCCAGGCACCCACTCGGGGTGCCCAGAGGCCACCCAGGGAGGACATCACATTGCCAAGGGCCCCTGTTGTTTGAAGATGCCCGGCGAGCAAGCAAGTTTGCGAGCCCGCCATGTGTGACCAGGCCCTGAGGGCAGGTGACTCTCTCTAGTGAGGATCAGAACTAATGCTGAACTGGACGGGCCCGAGCAGTGGCCCTGCCCTCCTTCCCCGGCGCCTGCCTCCTCACCTCGCAGGTTCCGGATGAAGTCCTCCAGCAT
The DNA here is from genome assembly GCA_004027185.1 of Glis glis. Lineage (NCBI taxonomy): Eukaryota > Metazoa > Chordata > Mammalia > Rodentia > Gliridae > Glis > Glis glis. The sequence continues at coordinate 52,880 of PVJS01007937.1, forward strand.
CATCTTCCGGTCAGGCTTAATGTTGGGGCTGTACATGTCGGTGTGGAGGATGATGGCGAAGGCCAGGATGAAGATGGTGTCCGGGTTGTAGAACTGCTGTACCACCTCGGGGTTGCACATGCAGTAGCACTGGCTGTGGTGGGGGAGACACCGAGCGGGACCATGAGTGCCCCAAGTTCCAGCAATGTACCCTGGTCCTCTTCCCCACCGAGGGGATAGACTGGCATTGCTTCTTCCCCAAATCCTCCCCAGTACCAGCCTCGTAGAGATGCTCAATAAAAATGTATTGGCCAGCTGGATGGAGTGGCATACTCCTGTAATCCCAGTACTTGGGAAGCTGAGACAGGAGGATCGAAGGTTTGAGGCCAGCCTCTCTAACTTAGCGAGACCTTCAGCAACCTAGTGAGACCCTCAGCAACCCAGTGAGATCCTATTTCAAAATAAAAACTAAAATGGGCCAGGGGTGGAGCTCCGAGGCAGAATGCCCTTGGGTTCGGTCCCTAGTACCACACACACAATGCTGGTTGGTGAGGAGGAGCGAGAGTAGTGGACGTGGAGGCCCAGGTTGCGTCCAGCTTGGGGAGCCCAGGGGACTTCACCCCTTTTCTTTCCTTCCCTCCTGTCTCTCTAGCCACCCTCACACCCGCACCAGAAGGGGTTCTCCCAGCCCTCTTGACTGACCCCAGCACCTCGGGTCTCTGGGATCACAGCTTCCCACCCCACCCTGCCATGCCCAGGGGTGTTTGCAGGGGTCGGACGGGGGCTGGGGCAGGGGCAGGGGTCCTACCTGAAAGCCTCTATGAGCCGCTCCACCTTCTGGGCCTTGCCTTGCACACGGATGTGAGCCTGGAACTTGCGCAGGGCCTCGTCCAGCTCCACGCTTCTGCTCCAGCTGCTGCGGGAGGCGCCTCCAGGGCCCCTGGGAGGGGGGGGGGGCTTGACCCCTTCACTAGCCAGGAGGGGTTGGGCACAGGGCCTCCCAAACTCCCCAGCCCTCGGGGGTCTCCCCAAACAGGGCAGCGTTCTTCAGTACCTTCTCCCCTGGAGTACAACAGTCCTGGGAGGCAGGTCACCCACCGCCATCTCCACTCTGCGGCCCAGAGGGTTCACTGGTGCCCAGAGCCCCTGAGGCAGGGGAGGCTGTGCTCACACCTTCCTGCTCCACCTCCAAGTTCCCTCCGGGAGTCCCAGGGGAGCCCAGAGCCAAACAAAGCTTTACAGTGGAGTAAGAGCTGGGCCTGCAGTCCCAGCTACTCAGGAGGCCGGAGCAGGAGGACTGAGCCCAGGAGTTCCAGGCCAGCCTGGGTGACATAGCAAGACCCCGCTTTCCAAAATAGATACAGACAGATAGACAGACAGACATAGAAGGCACTCTTCTGACTATTCAAAGACCTGTTAGGAGCCTGTTCTTCTCCCTAGTTTAATTTTCATTTTCCCGTTTGAGCCTCCAGGTGACTGAAATCTGCCCTGGAGCCCCTTTCCCACTGAGCGCCCTGGGCTCCTGGGCCTCCATTAGCAGCCCAGCTCCCTCCCTCCCTAAGTAGATCACAGAGGAGGCTGTGGTGGAGAGGCTGTGGTGGGGAGGCTGTGGTGGGGAGGCTGTGGTGGGGAGGCTGTGGTGGAGAGGTTGTGGTGGGGAGGCTGTGGTGGGGAGGCTGTGGTGGGGA